>LNAC01000325.1:1149246-1214194 GCA_002007465.1 Ailurus styani | reverse complement strand
CGAAATCAATAAATGAGTGTCAGATCTAGCCAGGCAGGGCTCTCTCAGACAGAGCAGTCGTCCAGCTCCCCAGGCCCGTTCTCCCCCGAGGACTTCAGTTTACGAAGTAAAACTTTTTCTACCATGAGAGAGGGGTTCAAAGAACTAAACCATGTGGCTGGGGAAAGAAAGGCAGAACACAAGACTGTCCACCTCAGGTGGCACTCAGGCTGCCAGAAAAGCTTTCAAGAGGAGCCTAAACACCTCTTGAAGAAGGAGCTGTGAGAGTCCAAAAGGCACCTCACAAGCACTATTGCATTCTGCTCATGGGCACGAAAACTGGGGCAAGCAGCAGAACAAGCGCTATGTCCTCTGGAGGACACACACGAGACCATTCCCAGCAGTGTTATGCAAGAACTCCACGTGCAAGCACAGAACGATCAAACTGTGCAGACACACATAACAGACAACACGGCAGTAAAGAGGCCTGAGTGAGGGCCTGGGTGCACTCACGGACAGGACGACCACAGCCCAGGGAGCCAGGCTGAGCAGAGTACACGCTGCCACCTGATGCCACCTAGAGGAGCTTTGACAACAAGCAGAGCTCCCCTCTGGCAACAAAAGAGAAATCACAATCACCTCTGGGATGGTAATAACTAGAATGGGAGCCAAAGCAGCCTGCCTTCTGGGGCTCTAGAAATGTTCTGCATCTTAACATGTTTCACATACACATATTGTGCACTTTACTCTGTGTGTACTACCTCAATTAAAAAGTAGTTGTGGAAAATCAGAGGTGGGAAATGGTGAGCAGGGCCTAGTGCCTCTCTAAACACTCCACACTATTTGTCTTTTAAAAAGGGAAGGAAAGGGGCGCCTGGGTGGCTCAATCGGTTAAGTGGCTGCCTTCAGCTCAGGTCATGATCCCAGGGTCCTGGGATCGAGCCTGGAATCCTGCTCCCTGCTCAGCAGGAAGCCTGCTTCTCCCACTCCCTCTGCCTGATGCTCTGCCTACTTGTGCTCTCTCTCTCTCTCTCTCTGTCAAATAAATAAATAAAATCTTTAAAAAAAAAGGAAGGAAAAAGCCTCTGCCAGTCATTCTTCCAGGCCTAAACCTTGAAAGTGATAGCAAGTGCTCATTGGCATGTCCGTCCTAAAAAGAGTAACTGGGCCCAGACAGATAGAGAGCACCTTCACACACCAGACCAGCCTGCAGTATCCATAGTTGGCAGACAGAGCCCCGGGCTCCCACTGCACTCAGCCCTGCTCCGTGCACTCCTGGAGAGCTTCCTTCCGCTCTGGCCTCAGAGGACACCCAGAGGAGGCTGACTCCTAGAACACCTCATCAGTGCCTGCCTCAGGACCAGCCCATGCAAGGGACAAAGGTATTCTCTGCAGAGCAGACAGAAAGGCTGGAGCCAAGGAGCTTAAGCAAATGGAGGGCAGATTGGGGCTCCATCTGGCAGAGACCATTCTAGTAGCCCTGCTGCTCTACAAAAGAACGGACTGCCTTAAGAGGTAGTGAGGTCCCCAGCACCAGAAGGAGTCAAGCTGCAACTCCTATTCCATCTGTCAACCAGTTATGGAAACAGGTTCTGGCGCAGGATGGGACAATGCAGGGATGAAATGAGACAAGCAAAGGGAAAACCACTCAGAGAGCATGCTACCTGTCACCACAATGCACTCAAGAAATCTTAACTGAGTGAGAAAGACACATGCAATAAAGCAGGAATGCAAAGCCATCTCCCTTCCTGACAGTCTGGCATCAAGCCCTCCACTGTTAACCTGGCCTCCAACTTACCCAAGCTGCCCTCCCTCCTCTGTCCGCAAAACACAAGCGCATGGGAGAAAGCTGTCAAAGCATGACTCACTTGTGTAATCGCTAAGGGTGTACAGGACAGTGATGAGGTTGTCCAAGCAGGGCCAGTGGTCAGGATTGCAACGCAGCCCTTCCTCGAAAGCATGGCGAGCCAGGGGGACCCGGATGAGCCTCAGGGCCACATGTCCGATTTTATACCAGAGGTTGACATCCGTGGAATCCAGCATGACTGCCTGGAAGCAGCACAGAGGGCGCACACACTCAGTCTGCTCTCTTGCTGAGCAGGCGCCCTTGGTGATGGGAGGTAGCAGAGCACCAACCCAGCCACCCAAACCACCCAGAAAAATGGCAAACACAAGTTACAGGAACCAATTTATCAAATTCAGAACATCTTCTTAACATAGTTTGTCACTCTGAACATCTGTGCTTCTTACATGTCTGATAGATAAAGGCAGTGAAAGTACCATTAAAAGAAAATGGGATTTGTGGGGCATTTTTGTGGAATTTAAAAATTTGTATTTAATTTTGAATTGTGGGATTCTAGAAGGATTATGAGCTCTGGAGACAGACCTCAGTTCACATCCCTGCTCTTGCACTGACTGGCAACGTGATCCCGAGCCTCAGTCCCCTCACTGCTAAAATGAAGATAAAGACACCTTCCCTACAAGATGACGTACAGTTAGCACATGTGCGGAAAGGAGTTGGCGTGGTGGCTGGCACATCAGAGGTGCCCACAGAGACGGTGACAGTAACATGGAGATCATGGCAATACTGTTATGAGCAGGTACAGGGTGCCAGGGGGTCAGGCCATGTTCTTAGCACTGGTGTATGTAACAATTCATTCCATTTTTCCAACTGCCCTCTCTCTTAGCATGCCCACTATACTGGTGTAGACCTGGAGGCCCGGAGAGAGGAAGCAACTCACTGCAGCCACACGGGCCCTGAGTGGCAGAGAACCAATGCACATGCAGGCCCCTGCTCTCTCTGAACGCACTGCGTCAGCTGATAATGGTCTCAGGAACCACAGCCTGGTGATGTGCCACTACAAATTCTTCTTTTTAGCCAACAAGACCACAACCTCACCCCCTCCACCAAGAGCTTTCAAAAAACCCCAAGGGGCTAATAAGCACTGCCAAAACTGCACCTCCAAGTAGAATTCCATAGCAGTCTCCAGGTCCTCTCGCTGGGCAGCCAGCTGGGCCAAGTTCTTATATGTGGAATATTTCAGCATCAGCCCAGGGTGCTTCAACCCTTCTTTTTCATCACCGGACGAAACTGCCTGTGAACAAAACAGAGATTGAGGGTGACACCTAGGCCCTGAGGCCTCAGCAGGCAGTCAGTAGGACACCTGGCTTCCCGGCTGGCCTCTGCTGCAGGCCCTCATCCCAGTCCGGTGCCACCCTTCATCAGAAAATGAAAGCCCTACATTAGATGTCCTAGGGGGAGCCCTCCAGCTCCGAGCAGACAGAGAAGGAAAGCTAGGTCACCACAAGGCAGTTTGCAGATAGTCTTGGCACCAAGAGACAGAAACATCGCTACAACCAGGCCTTAAAGGTCAAGCCTGGAGCCTGCAGCTCCCCTGCAGCAGGCCTAAAGATGACAGGGCACGAGGAGGCCACCTGGGGGCAGCGCCAAGGTCTGGAGGTGACCAGGCAGCCAAATTACACATCCCTATACATCCCACAGCAAGAAGAGCACCGGATTAGGAAATCAGGAGGCTGAGCTCCCAACTCTGTAACTCATCACGTGAGTGTGGACAAGTTACTTTAACTAAATAATAAGTGCCCTGAAGACCTCTGGTATTACAAGGACAATAAATCCTACCCTAAATATCAAAAGTATGAGCCAAAGGAGCATAAAGATTATAAACGTGCTTTATATAAAAAGTTATTTCACTACATCTTTTATGAAAACTCTTAGAAAACCCTACAACTTCTAAGACACCACTGATGAGGAAAACTACTGCTCTAACCACAGGACAAAGTAAAACATTTTCTAATAGAAAAACTCGGTGGCACAAAGAAATTCTTTCCAGGGGCGGGTCCATATCTCAGCCTTGTCCTGGGACAGGTCACATTCACATGACATTCTTCTTCATGATCAGAACAGGTAAGACCTGAGGACATGCAACTTTCAGGAAGCACCCCTTGACTAATCCAAGAAATCTACCCTAGCACTCTTAAAGAATCCCAACAAGAAGACTAAAAAGTTCAAATCCAACCTCATTCCTTATCTTCTCCTGTCATCTGGCTTATACTGCAGAAAGATCCCCAACAACAGGCTGACCACAGCTGGATACCAGGTACCTTCGCCATTCCAGGTACAGAACTGTTCAAAATCTGGTGTGAACCCTTCAATAGAGGCTGTGTGAGCCTGCCTCAGAGACTAGTCAGCGTACCTCCACACACCAACAAGCAGAAGCTCTTGTAACTAACCTCCACCTAACCAGCTGGATTCCACACCGTTCTCCACCCTCTGTGACAGACACACTGATGCCCATGGGAGACGAAAAGCTCATCCCAACAAGCCTCCCCAACGAAGCTGGCCACTTCTTAGGAGTCAGCTGTGTTACAGGGCCTATTTATGTCAAGTGTTTGGGAGACTATAACTACATAATTTAGTTTAATATTAAGTATACCAATGCAGATGAACGCGAAAATAAACTTTTCTGTACATTTTCTGTACTTTTCAACTGTTTACAATGACCATGTTTTACATTTAGAAGCCAATGGGGAGAGTGCTACAGCAGTCTTTCAAGGCTGAAAGTGATAGAGAGAGGTGGACACACCAACGACTATAAGGCCGACCAGCACCCTTCCGACTTCGCTCTGCTCACCCACTCACACCTCTGAGGCCTGCTCCACCGTGGTCTGAGAGAAGACACCCTCCTGAAACACACATAGCCCCTGGCCTGTGGCTGGAGCTCAGTAAAGTGGAATAAAGTTGTTTTTGTCTCTGGGTCCTCACACACTTCCTGCTAACAGGGGAGGGGCAGGTCACAATTCCCACAGCCCTAATTCCAAGACCCTATAACCAGCCCAGAGAATCCTGACATCCATGAGTGAGGGAAGGGATGGACTCCTATAACCGACAGTGAGAACTCAGTTGGCATTCTGCCTCATCCGTGGTAAAAAACCATCCAGGGGTAGGGACTTCAGACATAAGTGTCTGCCTTCCTAGAGGTGTAGGAGACTGCTCAACAGAAAGACCGCATTCCAGAAAATGCCCATGGATGGAGTCTGTCTGCTTCCTTATTGGACATCTCTGTGTTTTGTGTTTAGGTACTTGAAAACAAAAGCCTTTCCTCCTAAAGAAACATAATTCTTCCTAAATTAATTTCAAGTTGACACTCATTTTCAAACCTCCAGGCAACATCTCCATGACCCAGCCAACTCAGGTTTGACTCACTTGCCACTAGCATGGCCCCCATGCTGGATCACCAGCTCCTGCCCTGCCTGCCCTTCTCTGCCGTACCCTGCGCCCTCAACATGGCTCTGCGTTGCTCTCCCAGCCTTTTCTCTATGTTTTTCAAAAGGCCATGGAGTGCTTACACAGGCTTCCTGAGCTCATAGGCTATCACCTCAATGGCATTTGCCAAAATGTGTTGCCAACAGGATCACTAAGTATCAGAAAACCAGGGGTTCTAATCCTGGTTCCAATGCTTCACTAGTTGGGTGGCTCTGAGCTATGAACACTTCACTAAGCCTCCATTTCCACAACTGTAAAATGGGGACAAGGGGCCCCCACCTTCTCAGCAGAGTAGTTGTAAAGAGAATGTAACAAAGTAGCCGACGCCAAGAACTTACTTACTTACTATGCACCAAGAACCAATCTACATGCTTCACTGGATTCACTCGACCCTCACAGCAACCCAGCAAGGCTGACACTCTATAGGTGGGGAAAACTGAGGGGCAGAGAAAGGAAGTAACATGTCCGAGGTCCCCCAGCCAAGAAGGGGAAGGCAGAGGGCAAGACCGCCGCCTGGCCTGTGGTGCCTCACCTCTCGCAGCAGGCGCGCCTCCAGGAGCTCATGGTAGGCCTTGGCTGACTCCTCAAAGCGGTCGTGTTTCTGGAGATCCAGGGCCTTGTGATACAAGGCAAAAGCCTCTGCTTCCTGTGAACCAAGACAGGAGATAACAAAGGTTTGCCTTTTTTAAGCCAAATGTGTGCATAAGGGGGCGACAGTTGAGGCCATGTTAACTGACAGCTGTACCTTCTGTAGTGGGAACAGTCCTAACACTCCAACCTCCCAGGAGCTCATCACTGGGAAAAGAATCCCTCGAGAGTTCCCCAAGGAGACACACACAACATAGGCTCAAGTGAGTCTAAGCAATAGCAAGAAACACACTGGCCCAGCGACACAGGATCAGAGCAATGGCAAGGTTATGAACTCAGCTGGCCTTTTCTGGGTGAAGCTGGAAGAGTGGCCACACCAGCCAGAATAACCCAGAGATTCCTAGAGAATATGGATGGTTTCCATTGCTTTCTACCTACCACTCTGCCCTAGCCTGATCATTGCCCACAGAGGGTAACAACCTCCTCCAGGACGGAGGGGGCACAGGGCCAGCTGAGCCCCAGTGACATCCCTTGAGGACCAGGGATAGCTGACTATTGGCTTTTGAGAGGGCTCCATACAGCCTGTATTTCTTCTGTAAAAGGGAAGGTGCATATTCATTCCAGGGAAAACAAAGATGAGAAAAAGAAGCAAAACCACTACTGTACTATAGCAGGACACAGGTGGAGAGATGGATGGAGGGAAGGAAAGAGCCAGGCTGAAGTGGAAGCGATGCTAGGCCTCATGGAAGAGAGGAAAGACCAAGAATCTAGAAAGCTGAAGTTGAACGTGGGCCCTCACCGACCTTCAGTGAGACCCCCTCAAGATAACTCCCCTCAAGGGCCTCCTCACACTGGCATGTGGGGGCAATGCACCAGGAAACCTCAAAGCACCGCCTACCATTAACATGCTACCATCTGTTGGGTGTGCCAGGTCCTGAAGTGAGCACAAAGAATGGGCTGCACAGAAAGTTAGTCCCCGCTGGGCAAGCAGGCCCAGGGGCTAAACCTGCCCAAACACTGCTCATGGAATACATAATTTCTCTTCAGTGTGACCGCCCCCAAGTGAAGCAGGTGTAACATGAGACAGAGAACTAAAATCCCATTAAGTCTTGTGAAGGCATTTAAAATGAGGTATGAGCTACAGAAATGAAAAGCAGGGTCTACCTACAGAGAGAAACCATGGATTACTTACCTGGGCCTCTTTGGTCTGCGTTTTGTGACTTTTAAAGCTGCCTTCATGATCATCCTCAACTGTAGAGCTGGCGTTTAAGGCTGCAATTCGAATCTAAAAACAGGGATTTGAGGGAAGAAAAAAGGTGCTTTTGAGATGTCACTTGTCTCTTTAACAACCTACAGTGAGGGGTGCCTGGGTGGCTCAGTTTGTTAAATGTCTGCCTTCGGCTCAGGTCATGATCCCAGGATCCTGGGATCAAGTCCCTCGTCAGGCTCCTTGCTCAGCGGAGAGCCTGCTTCTCCCTCTGCCTGCCCTTCCCTCCCGCTTGTGCTCTGTCTGTCCCTCTCTTTGACAAATAAATAAAATCTTTAAAACAAAACAAAACAAAACAAAAAACCTACAATGAATACAACTCTGCTCCAGCACATGATCTTGTAACTTGGGCAGCTATGGCCTTCACAGAATGTAATGAACAATAAATGAACATCAAGGAAAAAAACAAAGATCAGAACGTGTCCAGGGCGACCAAAACAAGCTACCTGGGGAGCACGTCCTGGGTGCTATCCACCGCAAAAGGAACACCCCAGCAATACTAGATACAACAGATGACCTAGACATCAGAATAACAGACACTAACAAAACATGTTAACTTTGACCTTTCTCCCACCTCCGACGAGGCCCGGCAAAACATGTTAACTAAACATCCTCACCCTCAACTGCACCAACGGCTCTCCCAGGAGGAAGGCTGCCCCATGCTGAGTGTCCCCCAGGAAAATGGCCCTCACCCCCAGGAATGAAGTGGCAAAAAAACACTCACAGCAGCAAAATAGGCAAGCACCAGTCCTTACCATACTCAGAGAGCTTCAGCGCTGCCACTGCGCACCACTTCCCATCACTGGCAGGGGCTGTGCTGGTCCACAATCTCCTAGACAGGAAACAGGAGAGACTGAAAGGGCCCAAGAAAAGCCTGGGAACACAGAAGAGTGAGACCAACTCCTGCCCCCAGGGCTCACTGCTCAGCAGAGGAAAGAGCCCTATAAACAGTTATTTTTTTTCAATAATTGAATAAAATCAGGGGTGTCTGGGTGGCTCAGTCCTTAAGCGTCTGCCTTCGGCTCAGGTCATGATCCCAGGGTCCTGGGATCAAGCCCCACATCGGGTTCCCTGATCAACAGAGTCTGCTTCTCCCTCTCCCACTCCCCCTGCTTGTGTTCCCTCTCTCGCTGTCTTTGTCAAAATAAATAAATAAAATCTTAAAAAAACAAAAACAAAAACACAAAATCTTTCAGAAAATCAGGAATGGGGCACCTGGGTGATGCAGTCGGTTAAGCATGCGACACTTGGTTTCAACTCAGCTCATGATCTCAGGGTCGTGAGATCAACTGAGCCTGGCATTGGGAAGATAAACTGAGCCTGGCATTGGGATCCAGGCTCATCGCAGAGTTTGCCTAAGATTATCTCTCCCTCTCCCTCTGCTCCTCCCACTTGTGCACACTCTCCCTATATAAAATAAATAAATAAACCTAAAAAAAGAAAGAAGAAAACCAAGAATAAAAGGAAACTTTCTCAATCTGATAAAAGGCATTTTACCAAAAAAGCTACAGCCAACATCATAATTTTTAAAAATATTTCATCTATTCATTTACTTAGAGAGGCAGACAGACCCGTGGGGGGGCTGGGGAGGTGGTGCGGGGAGAGCAGGTGGAGGGGCAGAGGGAGGAAAGAATCTCAAGCAGACTCTGTGCTGAGTGCAGAGCCCGATGCAGGGCTCAGTCTCACAACCCTGAGATCATGACCTGTGCCAAAATCAAGAGTCAGACATTTAACCAACTTGAACCACCCAGGGGCCCCTACAGCTAACATAATTAACTGTAAAAGACTTAATGCTTTCCCCCTAAGATAAGGAACAAGGCAAGGCTGTCCACTCTCATCACTCCTATTCAACAGTGTACTAGAAGTCCTAGCCACTACAATAAAGCCAGAAATAAAAGCAAAAAGATTAGAAAGGAAGAAATGAAACTGCTCACATTCACAAATGACATAATTGTCTACACAGACAAACCCAAAGAATCTATAAGATAAAGCCTAGAAGTATCTGATGAGTGTAGCAAAGCCACAGGGTAAATGTCATCACCCTGTATTCCTAAATACTAGCAACAACTGGAGATCAAAATTGAAAAAAATATATATATCATTTATAATAGTTCCAAAAAAATAAAATATTTAGGTATAAATCTAAAAAAAATACAGAGTCTACATTCTGACACTTAGAAAAAAATAAGGAAAGAATTCAAAGAAGACCTAAATAAATGGAAAGACATATCATATTCTTGGACTGAAAGACTCAACCTAGTAAAGATGTCAATTCTTCCCAAAGGGATATATAGATTTAATGCAATTCCAACCAAAATCACAGCAGAGTTTTTTGTAGTTACAGACAAGTTAATCCTAAAATTTATTTTTTATTTTTTTTATTTTTTTTTATTTATTTCACAGAGGGAGAGAGATCACAAGGAGGCAGAGAGGCAGGCAGAGAGAGAGAGGGGGAAGCAGGCTCCCTGCTGAGCAGGGAGCCCGATGCGGGCCTCGATCCCAGGACCCTGAGATCATGACCTGAGCCGAAAGCAGAGGCATTAACCCACTGAGCCACTCAGGCGCCCAAGTTAATCCTAAAATTTAGATGGATGGGGGGTATCTGGGTGGCTCAGGCAGTTAAACAGCCAACTCTTTTTTTTTTTTTTTAATTTATTTATTTGACAGAGAGCACAAGTAAGCAGAGCAGCAGGCAGAGGGAGAGAGAGAAGCAGGCTCTCTGCCAAGCAAGGAGCCCTATGCGGGGCTTGATCCCAGGACCCTGGAATCATGACCTGAGCCGAAGGCAGCCATTTAACCAACTGAGCCATTCAGGTGCCCCTAAACAGCCAACTCTTGATTTCAGCTCAAGTCATGATCTGGGGATCCTGGGATCAAGCCCTGAACCAGGCCCCATGCCCAGCATGTAGGTCTATTTTGGGGTTCTCTCTCTCCCTCTGCCCCTCCCCTCACTTGTGCTTGCTTGCGTATGCACTCTCTCTCTCTCTCCCCCTTTCTCTCTCACAAATAAATAAATCTTCTAAAAAATACTTTCAAAAAAAAACAAAAACAAAAAAGAAATTTAGATGGAAAGGTGGTATTAGAATAACCCTTTTTTTAAATTTTTTAAAGATTTTATTTATTTGAGGGGCACCTGGGTGGCATCTTTCTCTGTCAAATAAATAAAATCTTTATTAAAAAAGAGATTTCATTTATTTGAGAGAGAGAGAGAGAGAGAGAGAGAGAGAGAGAGAGTATAAGCAGGGGCAAGGGGCAGAGGGAAAGAGAGAAGCAGACTTCCGGCAGAGCAGGGAGCCAGATGCAAGGCTCAATCCCAGGACCCTGGGGTCATGATCTAAGCCAAAGGCAGATGCTTAACTGACTGAGCGACTCAGGTGCCCCGGAATAACCCAGTTTTGAAAAAAAATAAAGTTGGAAGAACTTTATTCTAAGTTCCTAATTCTTCGACTTAATTCTAAGTCTAATTCTAAGACTAATTCTGCCTAATTCTAAGACTTAAAATAAAACTACAATAAAATCAAGACAGTGTGGTGTTGATGAAGAGATAGATACATAAATCAATGAAATAAAATAGAGCCATAAATAAACCCAAACAAATATGGCCAACTGATTACTGGCAATAACACAAAGACAAGTCAAGGCAGTAAAGAGTTTCTTTGTAGCAAATGGTACTGGAACAAGTGCACGACCATATGGAAAAAATAAAAATTAAAAAAAAAACTTGACCAAAAATTCAATACAAAAACTAACTCAAAATGTATTATATTAAACATGTAAAACTAAGAAAATACTGGAGAAAATCTTTAAAAACTGGGGTTTCAAAAAAACAACCAATTAAAAAATAATCAAAAGACTTGGATACCTCACCAAAGAAGATATACACACTGCAAATAAGTATATTAAAAGATATCCAATATCATTAGTCATCAGAGAAATGTGAATTAAAATCATGATGAGATACTACTACACATCTATTAGAATGGCCACATTTTTAAAAGAACTGATAGGGCGCCTGGGTGGCTCAGTGGGTTAAAGCCTCTGCTTTCGGCTCAGGTCATGATCTCAGGGTCCTGGGATCGAGGCCCGCATCAGGCTCTCTGCTTGGCGGGGAGCCTGCTTCCTCCTCTCCCTATCTCTCTGCCTGCCTCTCTGCCTACTTGTACTCTCTCTCTCTGTCAAATAAATAAATAAAATCTTTAAAAAAAAAAAAAAAGAACTGATAATGCCAAGTCCTGATGAGGCTACAGAGCAACTGAAATACACACAATGCTGATGGGATTGCAACACGGGAGAGGGGCGCCTGGGTGGCTCAGTCGGTTAAGGGTCTGCCTTTGGCTTAGGTCATGATCCCAGAGTCATAGGATCAAGTCCCGAATCAAGCTCATTGCTCAGTGGGGAGGCTGCTTCTGTCTCTGCCTGCCACGCCCCCCGGCTTGTGCACATGCATGTGTGCGTATGTCTCTCTCTCATTCTCTGTCAAACAAATAAACAAACAAATCTTTAAAAAAAAAAAAAAAGGAATGCAAAACCGTACCACCACTCTGGAAAATAGTTTCTTACAAAGTTAAGCACACACTGACTATATGACAAAGCAATCTCATCCCAGCTATTTACCCTAGAGAAACGTTCACACAAAGCTTGTATGTAAATGTTTAAAGGCACTTCATTCAAATTACCAAAAATTAGAAACAAACCAAATATTCGTCAACAAGTGAATAAATAAGGAGCTGTGATATAACACACAAGGGAATACGCTCAGTAAAATACTACTTACACAATGGAATAATACTACCCATTAAAAGAAACAAATAACTAATGCATGTAACAACTCGGATGAATCTCAAAGGCATTATATTATGTTGAGTGAAAGAAGCCAGTCTTGGGGCACCTGGGTGGCTCAGTCAGTTAAGAGTCCCAACTGTTGATTTTGGCTCAGATCATGATCTCAGGGTCTGAGATCAAGACCCTTGCCAGGCTTCATGCTCAGTGCTGAGTCTGCTTGAGATTCTCTCCTTCTCCCTCCACCCCTCCCCTCACTCATGCTCTCTCACTCTCTAAAACACACACACACACACACACACACACACACACACACACCAAATAATATAGCAACCAACTCTATGGAACAAAAAACACAAGAGATGCAAAAACACATAAATAAAAACACACTAATAATAAGAGATTTTCATTCACCACTGTCAGTATAAGGTCAAATAGAGAAAAAAGTAAGGAGACAGAAGATCTAAATAAAATGACTACAGGAAAACTTACAGATGCATACCACTCTATATTCTGCTAATGGAGACTACACATTCTCTGTCACTTATAGCATATTCACAAAGCAATCGAGCATATATTAAGTCACAAAGAAAACATCTTCTATAAAAATATTTTTAAAAATCTCTGATCACAATATATTAAAACTAGAATTTACTACCACTACCACTGCCATCACCACCACCACCACCACCAACAGAAGACAGTTGCTTCTATTTAAAAATTTAAGTACCTCCTATTAAACAACTTCTGGAAATGCAGGTAAAATTGGAGAAATGTAAAGAAATACTAACAATGAAAACACAACAGAATCAGCGGGGGGTGGAGGGATTGTATGATTGTCGCCACAGAAAAGAAAGCCTTTGGCAAAATTCAATACCTCCATGACAAAAAGCATTCAAGAAAATAGGAATAAAGTAATACTTTCTTATATACCTTAGTACTAAAGCCAAAATCTTATTTAATTGAGAAACACTAGAGGCATTTCCATTAATATCAGGAACAAAGCAAGGATGCCCATTATATCTGCTACTATTCACCACTATATTTAGAGTATTAGCAATACCATTAGAAAAGGGAAACCAATTAGAGGTATAAGGATGAGTAAAGAAGAAGTAAAACAATCATTAATTTCATACAATAAAATAGAAAACCTGGAAAACCCCAAAATCGACAATAAAACTTAAAAGAATTCAATGAAGGAGCATGATACAAAATTAACATACAAAAGTCAACAGCGTTCACAGGAACAAAAAATAAACAGAAGACATTATGATAGAGAAAAGTCCTGTTAGTAATAGCAACAAAGATGATTCAATATTTAGAAATAAAGTTAACAAGAAATGTGCAACCTATGCAAGGAAAATTTTAAAATACTACCAAAAGATACAAAAGTAGAGCTCAACAAATGGAAAGGCATCCTCAGTTCTTGGACTGGATTCAACACTATAAAGATATCAATTCTCCCTAAGTTAATTTGTAAAATGAACACAATACAAATAAAAATACCAACAAGATACAGACAAGTTGATTCTAAAGTTCATAAGAAAAAACAAAAATGTACAAATAGCTAGGAAAACAGTGAAGAAGAAAAGCTACAAAAGGGGATGAGCCCTACCACACATTAAAGCATACTATATAAAGCCTAAGTACTTGGGGGCTCCAGGGTTAAGCCTCTGCCTTCAGATCAGGTCATGGTCTCAGGGTCCTGGGATCAGGTCCTGCATAGGGCTCTCTGCTCAGCAGGGAGCCTGCTTCCCCCTCTCTCTCTGCCTCTCTGCCTACTTGTGATCTCTGTGTCAATTAAATAAATAAAATCTTAAAAAAAAAAAAGCCTAAGTACTTAAACCTATGGAACTGGCACATGCATAAATAGAAGGACCATGTCCAGAATTAGACTTGAGTACACATGAAAATATAAAATATGACAAAGGTGGTATCTCAAATCACTGGAGTAAAATGAACATTGTAACAAGAGTTTCTGGGAAAAACTGGTAGTCATTTGGAAAAAGATAAAATTAGATCCTTAACTCACACCATGTGCATAAATACACTCCAAATGGACTGGAATCTAAATGAAAACAAAAGAAACCAGACAAATATTAGGGGAAAAAATGGATGAATTCCTCTTTAACCCTGTATATGGAAAGGCTTTCTCAAAATGATCTAAAATCCAGAGGCAGTTAAATAAATAAATAAATAAATAAACATATTTAATTACATAAAAATGTTTTAAATTTTGCATGACAAAAAAAATCAGCACAAGCAACAAAAGCAAAAATAAACAAGTGGGACTACATCAAACTAAAAACCTGCTGCACAGAAAAAGAAACAACAGGGTGCCTGGGTGGCTCAGTGGGTTAAAGCCACTGCCTTCGGCTCAGGTCATGATCCCAGGGTCCTGGGATCGAGGCCCACATCGGGCTCTCTGCTCAGCAGGGAGCCTGCTTCCTCCTCTATCCTCTCTCTCTGCCTGCCTCTCTGCCTACTTGTAATCTCTCTCTCTGTGTCAAATGAATAAATAAAATCTTTAAAAAAAAAGAAACAACAAAATGAAAACACAACTTACAGAATAGGAAAAATATCTGCAAACCATGTATCTGATCAGGGTTTATATCCAAAATATATCAAGAACTCATACAATAGCAAAAAAATAAATAAATAATGAATGAATGAATAAATAATAATCTGATTTAAAAATGGGAAAAGCACCTAACTAGACATTTTTCCAAAGAAAATAAAGTAACAGCCAACAGGTCCATGAAGAGGTGCTCATCACTAATTATAAAGGAAATGCAAATCAAACCCACAATGAATTATCATCTCACAAACCTGTTAGAATGGCTATCACCAGAAAGACAAGAGAAAACAAATGCCAGTGAGAATGTAGAGAAAAGAAACCCATGTGTATTGTTGGTGGGTTTGTAAACTGGTATAGCTCCTATGGAAAATAATGGAGGTTCCGCAAAAAATAAAAATAGAATTACTATATGATCCTGCAATTTCACTTCTGAGAAGGCATCTGAAGGAAATGGAAACACTATGTCTGAGAGATAACTGCATACCCATGTTCTCAGCAGCATTGTTTACAATAGCCAAGACATGGAAATAATGTAAGTGTCCATCTATGGATGAATAAAGAAATTATATGTATACATATATGTATATACATACACACATATACACACACCACAATATTATTCAGGCATAAAAAAAGAAGGAAACCCTGCCATTTGTGACAAAATAAATGGACCTTTAGGGTGTTTTGCAAAGTGAAATAAGTCACACAGAGAAAGATAAATACTGTATGATCCACTTATATGGCAATCTAAAAAACAAACAAATAAAATCAAAACCACCCAAATTTATAGGAGAAGAAATCAGATTTGTGGTTACCAGAGGCAGGAGGTGGGGAAGGTGTGGGGGAGATAATTGGATGAATGTGGCCAAAAGGTACTAGCTTCCAGTTATAAGTTAGTACCAGGGATATAATGTACATGATAATTATAGTTAACACTGCTATATGATATATTTGAAAGTTAAGAGAGTAAATCCTAAGGGTTCATATCATAAGGGAAAAACTTTTTTTTTGTATCTATATGAGATGAGATGACAGATGTTAGCAAAACTGTGATAATTATTTTACAATACATGTAAGTCAAGTCATTATGCTATATACCTTAAACTTGTATAGTGCTCAATGTCAATTACACCTCAATAAAATTGAAAAAAATTTTAATTAGAAAAAAATTTTTAATCAGAAACAAAAGTCAAAAGTCCACTGATAAACTGGGAGAAAATATTTGCAACATATACTGGAGACAAACACATAAAGAGCTCTTAAAAACAGAGGGAGACAGCATTATTCACAATACCCAAAAGGTAGAAGCAACCCAAGTAACTGTCCACTCACAGATGAACAGATAAACAAAAGGTTTCTGAATGTCTCAGTGGGTTAAGCATCCGACTCAGTCTCAGCTCGGGTCTTGATCTCGGGGTCGTGAGTTCAAGCCCCCACACTGGGCTCCACACTGGGCGTGGAGCCTACTTTAAAAAAAATTGGTATATACACATACAATGGAATATTACTCAGGCTTAAAAAGAAAGGACATTCTGACACATGCTACAACATGTATGAACCTTGAAGACATGCTAAGTGAAATAAGCCAGCACAGAATGACAGTGCATGATTCTACTTATACAAGGTCTTACCTAAAGCAGTCAAGTTCGTAGAAAGTAAAATGGTGGTTGCCAAGGGCCAGGGAAGGGAAGAATGAGAACTGTTTAATAGGTACAGAGTTTTAGTTTGGAAAGATGGAAATAAAAGTTCTGGAAGATGTATGGTAGTGATGGCTGCATAACAGTGTGGATGTATTTAATGCCACAGAAAAGAGTTTAAAAACTGGATGTCACATTAAGTGTATTATACCACAAGCAAAGGGAAAAAAAACCTGATAGAAAAATGGGGAAACTATATGAATAGACAAGTCACAAAAACATACATACAACTGGCCCTCGAGCCAGTTCATATGTTCATACTCACTTATAACTAGAGAAATTCAAATTAAAATAGCACTGAGACAATGTTTCTATCACACTATCACTATCACACTCACAAAAATTAAAATTCTCAAAAATTAACAGCACATTCTGTTGGAGGTTGTCAGGAAACAGGCATTATTGTTATACATTGTTAATGGGAATGCAAACTGGCACAACAACTATGGAGGGGAATTTGACAACAGCTAACAAAATTACAAATCCCTTTACCTTTCTACCCAGAAATTCTACTTCTAGGAATCAATCCTAAAGAGGTACCTCCAACAATATGAAATACATATGTGCAGGGTTATTCAGTTCAGCATTGTTTGTAATTCCAAGAGACTGGAAACAACTTAAATGGCTCTTGATAGTATAGTGGATGAATAAACAAAGGTACATCCACACAAAAAAGTAGTACGCAGCTGTAAAAATTAATGAAGAAATGTTTATAGCAGCATTATGCATAGTAGCCAAAAAGTAGAAACAAGCCAAATGTCCATCAACTGATAATTGGATAAATAAAACATTGTATATCCATAAAACAGAGTATCATTTAGCCACAAAAAGCAACAGACTACTGACAACAGGATGAACCATGAAAACATCATGCTAAGTGAAAGAAGTCAGTCACAGACCACCTACTGCATGACCCCATCCATATGAAATGTCCAGAACAGGCAAATCTATACAGAAAGTATTAGTACAGAATCTACACAGAAAGTATTAGTAACTGCCTAGTGCTAGGGGAGGAGGCACTGAAAATTGACAGCTAACTGGTATAGGGTTTCTTTCTGGTGTGATAAAAACATTCTAAAATTGATTGTGGTGACAAACAACCCTGTGAATATTAAAAACCACTGAATTGTATGTAAATTTTATCTCAATGAATAGGTAAAGTAGGTATAAATTTTTATCTCCGGGCACCTGGGTGGCTCAGTCGTTAAGCATCTGCCTTCGGCTCAGGTCATGATCCCAGGGTTCTGGGATGGAGCCCCACATCGGGCTCCCTGCTCAGCAGGAAGCCTGCTTCTCCCTCTTCCACTCTCCCTGCTTGTGTTCCCTCTCTTGCTGTGTCTCTCTCTGTCAAAAAAGTATCTTTAAAATTTTTTTTATCTCAATAAAATTGTTTTTAAAAACTGAATAAGATCTCTATGAACACATAAGGGTGACTTTTAAGACATATTTTTAAGTGAAAAAGGAAAATACAATTATCTATAGCATGCTATTTTTCATATACAAAAGAAGAGGATATAAGAAAATATACAACCACCTGTTCATTTGTGCAAAAGGAAGGATAAACCAGACACCAAAGAGATCAGCTCGCTGCAGGAGACGAGCAGGAAAGGGGTGAAAGGTAGGGGAGAACAGGAACAAGGTGGCAGGGGTGGGTAAGGGAGTGACACTTCCCTGAGTATATCTTTGTTATAGTTCTTACTCTTAACAACTACAGTCATGTTTCCCGGTCAAAAAAATAGACAGCTAGTGAAGCCCAAATGGAATATAAACTTTAACAATGAACCTACTATATTACAAATTACATAAACACACTGAAGGGTATGAGGAAGAAAATAACTGACCTAAGTAACTGTGGAGAGTAGTATCTTGATTGGATACTGTAAGGGTAAAGACAACAAGAATTGAGATCCCAGATTTGGGGCAGAGAGAACACAAGATGAGTCTGGAACATTTTGAGGTGCTAGAAAATAAGTAAATGCTCCAAAAAATGATGAGGATTTGTTGAGGACACAGCAGCTAAACTGAAGGAGATCCTACACAAACAAAGCCAGAACAGTGAACAAAATAATGGTAACATTAGATTTTAACCCATGGAATGAAACGAGTATCTATGGGGCCCATATTAATATAAATAAATGAGAGAAGGGATAGCTTTTCCTTTAACTGAATTTGAATTAATAAATGTAGAAGGAAAGAGAGAAATAGGTAATTACTTTCAAGCAAACACCATAGAGACCCACAGATGGATGCTAACTATGGTCAGTGGGCATAAATTTGTGAGAACCAGAATTCCCATCCTTCCAAAGATTTCCCCCAAGATACTAAAGGGAAAGATAGTAACTTTATAGTATAGAAACCTGGCAGACACCAACTAAACCAAGCAATGAAGATAAATATCACCAGTAGTAAGACTTATCAGCATCTTGAACTCCTTGATGTGATACACTGAGGACAACACAATGTTTGTGTTATTCTGGCCAAAAATGCATAACCTCACATGAATTAAGAGAAAACATTAGACGAATCCAAGTTGAGGGATATTAGACAAAATAAATGATCAGTACTCTTGAAAAATATCAAGGCTAAGAAAGAGAAAACTATGTAATCATTAAGGACTAGGGAGACTAAAGAGCAATAACTAAATGCAATATAGGAAGTTAGAATCATAGAGTGAAAACTAGAACACTGTGCGAGAAACTGGTCAAATTCAAACTAGGTTTACAATTGAGTTAATAATATTGTATCAGTATTAGTTTCCTGTTCTTGATAGTTGTATTATGATTCTGTAAGATGTTAACATTAAGAGAAGCAGGGTGAGGGACGTAAGGAAACTCTGTATTATTGTTGCAACTTTTCTCTAAATCTTTTTTTTTTTAAAGGTTTTATTTATTTATTTGACAGAGAGAGAGAGATCACAAGTAGGCAGAGAGAGAGAAGGAAGCAGGCTCCCTGCTGAGCAGGGAGCCCGATGTGGGCCTCGATCCCAGGACGCTGAGATCATGACCTGAGCCGAAGGCAGAGGCTTTAACCCACTGAGCCACCCAGGCGCCCAACTTTTCTCTAAATCTAAACTTAGTTTAAAATAAAGTTTTAAGGGTGCTTGGGTGGCTCAAAGGGTTAAACCTCTGCCTTTGGCTTAGGTCGTGATCTCAGGGTCCTGGGATTGACCCCGCATTGGGCTCTCTGCTCAGCAGGGAGCCTGCTTCCCCCTCTCCCTCTGCCTGCCTTTCCACCTACCTGTGATCTCTCTCTGTGTCAAATAAATAGACAAATAATCGTTTAAAAATTTTTTAAAAAAATAAAATAAACAGTTTAAAAAGAAATAGCCACTTGAGCACTTGAGATTATGTATTCAACATCTGTATGCAACGTGATGGGGACCATGTCGTATTATTCACCACAAACCCACTAAAAGGAGCCTAAATAAAATAAATAAATAAATAAATAAATAAAGGCAGCTATTGAATAAATAAAATATCTATTCATTTCTCAGACTCCAAGACCAGTAATCATACTATCCTAGAACACATTCAGGAGTTTAATGTAACAAACTTCCAAACTCTTTAGACCATGGTTTCCAGGGCCTTAAGAACACATGATAAAGTACAGCACACTTGACCCAGTCAGTGATAAGTGGTGGTGTTTCCTGACATGCTCTGGTCTGAAAGTCAGGAAGCTTAGATTTTAGGCCGAGCAGTGGTACTTACTGGCTGTGTGGTTAACTTTGCATAAAAGACCCCTCTTTGAATCTGTTTCCTCTCTCCTATGAGGTTTTAGGCTAGACTAAGGGTCAGCAAGCTAACCAGCCTACTGTTTTTGTATAGCCTAGGAGCAAAGAATGGTTTTGACATTTTTTTAAAGATTTTATTTATTTACTTGAGAGAGAGAGAGCACAAGCAGGGAGGAAAGGGAGAAGCAGGCTCCCGGCTGAGCAGGGAGCCCATTGCGGGACTCGATCCCAGGACCCTGGCATCATGACATGAGCCAAAGGAGGCAATTAACCAACTGAGCCACCCAGGCACCTGGTTTTAACATTTTTAAACAGAAGAAAAAATTTGTGACACACGAAAATTATATAAAAATTACATAAGATTCAAATTTCAGTGTCCATAAATAAAATTTTATTGGAACACTGCCACTCGCTTACCTATTGTCTCTGCCTGTATCTACCGTACAATGCCAGAACTGAGTAGACAGAGTAAGCCCCCAAGCCTAAAATACTATTATAAATATGCTTATTATATTCACAACATACTACGACATTATAATTATGTTAATATTATAAGTAGTATTACACTTTACACAAAAGTTTGCCGATCTCTAAAGGAGACCCCTCAAAGGATATTTTAGCTCTAACCATAGTTATGGATCCCACAGAAGGAACTTTAGCTGCATGAAACCCTAAGTCCCACAGTTATGACCCACAGACCCACAGTAACCCAGGCCCCAAAGAGCTAAGTGGCTCCAAAATCACTCGTGCAGACACCTGAGCATAGGCTCTATCTACCTGGGATCCTCCTCCTCTTCCTTCCTGGAAGGCAGTGCACTCAAGATCTTCAGTCTAGGGGTATCTGGCTGCCTCAGTCGACAGAGCATGCAGCTCTTCATCTTTGGCTTATATGTTCAAGCCCCACATTGGCTGTACAGATTACTTAAAAATAAAATCTATTAAAAAAATTTTTTTTCAGCCTAGACTTGGGCTGACCCATTGGTTAGCTGGCTGACTCTAGACAAGACCCTTCACCTCGTCTGGGCCTCAGTTTCCACCCGCATAAATGGCGCTAATAACAGCACTCACCTAGCAGGGCTGCTGCGAAGGTGAAGTGAAAGGACGTAAGTGAAGTAAAGGGTTAGCACCGGGCTCAGCACCCGGCAGACGCAGAATCAATGGTGGCTCCTGAGGCTGTCACCGAGAATCATTCCCGAGGCTGGAGCCCGTCCTGGGCACCCGAGGGTGACGGCACGAGCCCCGAAGAGCCCCGCGAGGAAGCCAAGAGCCCCGGGCTCGCCGCTCCCGCTCTCCAGCCTCGGTTTCCCCGAATGTGGCACTCAGGCTACCAGAGGCGCCCCTCTCCCCCGCGTCAGCACCGGCCTCGGCCCGGCGCCCACCGCCCCTCACGCCCGAGCCCCTGCTCCGGCCCCTGCTTCAGCGGAGCCGCGCCCCCACCCGAGGGATGCCCCCAAACCAGCCACCCGGGAACTCACCAGGCGTCTCCTCGGCAACCGCCTGCCCGCCTCGACCCCCGCGCCGGCCGGCGGCGCGCCTGACAATAAGGCGCGCTCCCATTGGCTTTGCTGCCGGCTCCGATAGCCAATCAGAGAGGGCGCACGCGCCGCTGGCCCGCGGGGCAAGCTCTCTGGGACCCCGGGGGCTGCGTGCAGCTGGGCGCGCAAGTGTAAACCTTCCCGATTCCTGCATTTGAGCGTTCGAGCTATTGTGGCCCCGGGGCGCCGGCTTGAGGTTCCGACATCTGTTCCCCACCACTTGTAATATTTGGGAGACGCCGAGTTCGGTGCCTGGCCCTGAGCAGTCGCTAAATGACGGGCGGTGTTATTTGTTACAACCTGGAACAGGTGCTCTAAGGCAATGGAAACTTGGGAACACTTAGGGGAACCAGGGGAGGAGGAGCGATCTCCTTTATATACCCTGTGCCTCACCTCTTTCTGAAAAGGATTTGAAGCCCAAAAGGCACAGATACAATGAACTATTGAAACAAAGATAAAAACAAAAATCACACACACAAAAAAAAACAATCAAGACGGGTAAATGAACAGGCTGAGGAGTGACAGAATCCCAGGAAACCAGGAAAGGGAAGTCAGCACTGACATTTTTTTGGAAAAGGCCTCGTTAAACCCTTGAGAGCTAAGCCTTGTAGGGAAAGATTTCAGTGTGGTTGATTGAGTCCAGTAAAAATGATTTAAATAGAAATGAATATACGGCTTTCTTTGACCGTATATAAAGATGATAAAATCATGGTGAAGAACTCATAGCTTCAGTGCAGAGCAATAAAGCTTTAGTGATACCCAGGAGTTGCAAAAATAATGGAGTCATAGGGCGCCTGGGTGGCTCAGTGGGTTAAGCAGCTGCTTTCAGCTCGGGTCAGGATCCCAGAGTCCTGGGATCCAGTCCTGCATTGGGCTTCCTGCTCAGTGAGGTGCCTGCTTCTCCCTCTACCTTCCACTTTTCCTGCTTGTGCCTTCTCTCAATCTCTCTCCCCCTCTCTCTCCGTCAAATGGATAAAATCTTTAAAAAAATAAAAAAGATGGGAAGGGTAGTCCACGCAGAAGGGAGCTGTGTGGCAAGCTTTTGGAGCTGAGAAGCAGTGCAGGCCATACAGGATCCTCAGGCAGCACAGTATGACCAGGGACCAAAGCTCAAGGCCACTGTGGGGATAATGTGGAAAGGGGGAGGGGACAGTCACCCACAGCAACCAGATGATGTCACTCTCACCATAGTGGGGATAAGACATTTAAGGTGGGACCAGATAGGAGGCTGCTGCATTATGGTCCTGTCTAGGGTTAGGCCTGAACCCCTCCTTGGGCACCTCAAGCATTTAGATTCAACCCACGGATGTTCCCTGAGCCCTCTGGAGAAGCAGGACACCCATTGTTGGCAGAAGGAATGAGTGCAGGAACAGTTGGGACAGGGAGCCAAAGGAAGGAACTCCAAGCTCTAGGTTTTAATGAGAGTCCACGGAAGTGGTCAGGTACAAACACAGCAAGCACATGGACACTCCACTGGAAACTAACTTTACCATGTTGACAGCATAGGCTAAAAATCTCAATTTGGTATTTCACAGGTGTATTAAGACAAGAATGAAGAGACTTTCAACTCAGATAAACCCAGTGCTCACCACCAAATCTAAGGGTCATGGCATGCAAACTCTGCATTGAACATCTGCGAGGAAACTGAAAAGGACACCCCTTGGGCTCCCCCCACCCTGCCGTATATCCCCTGAAATGTGAAAGGATAATACAGTATTTAGATGGCAATTGCATTCATTCCATTTCCGGTAGCAGACATCGCATTTCCAGGTTTGCCATCTCAGGACACGGCTTTTACAAGGTGCACAGCTACAGAAGACTCTCAGCAAGACTCATGGGAGAAGATGGAGTTTGGGAATGCCCAGGAAAGGTCCCTGAAGCCCGGCCGTCCTGCTTCCCTGCCAGGCACAGCATTCTATGGGGAGTAGGCTGCGTGGGCCAGCCCAAGCTGAGGACAGGTACATCTGGTCAGCGAAATCTGCAGGAAGACCCAGCCTGGGCCAACTGCCATCCCTGCCAGCCTGCACACGGGCATGGAGAGCAGGGCCTCCAAGCTGCCTGCCACTTTCCACCCTTGGACATGAGACGATGGCCTGGAAGACGGGAAACGTCCCACCTCTCAGGTTTCCTAAAGTTCCCACATCATGGGCCACCCCTGCTGCCCAGGGTGACCCGGAATGCCGGGGAGGGTTAAAGGGAGAGAAAGAAATCATGTTCGAAAGATGAAGATCCTGGGGTAGGCTGGAAACAAAAATAAAGACAAAGGTCTCTTCATTTATTTGACACAAGGACAGGGAAGAAGAGGTCTGTGAGGTCACAAGCACATCTGCATGAAGGAGTGCCAGAAGCTGGTATCTGCTAGGTCCTTCCTCTGCCAGGAGGCCTCTCTGGAAGGGGCAGAAAGCTGACAGACACAAGCTTTGGATGCCCTCTGTGTCAATCATAGGAAAGTCATGACTGTCCCTTTCTTGCCAATCTGCCAGGGCTCCAGGGGGAAGAAGCGGATAATTATCCTTCAGGAGAAAAAAAGAAAAAGAAAAAAAAAAAAAAAGATGTCATCAGCTCCTTGGCTAATGCCTTATATTCCAAAATGCCCAGCCGGGCACTCCTATCATGGACTCCCAGACCAGCCTGCCTTAGCATAGCAGGCATTTTGCAAGCCTGCCTCATCCCATTCATGATCTCCCACTGTGGGCCAGTCAGGAGCAGGATGGTGGCTGCCCCCAGACACTCAACACAGCAACCTCTATGGTCACTGTATGCTCTGTCTGTGGACTCAGAGGGGCAGCCCTCCCACTTCCAAACTGCAGGCTCCCCGGGGGCATGTACAGTGCCCCAGCCACCATTGTTTTCTCAAAGCCTAGCTCAAAACCAGGCACAAGGTCACCCCCCCTCCCCCAGTGATGTCTATGGAATGAACAAACATGCTCCTCTCATGGAAGTGATGAGAAGTTCCTGGTAAGAGCAAGATACTTGGGGTAGGGGAAGGGCTGGTGTGACAGCTTTAGTTTTGCCATCTGTAAACCTCACAGGGATGGCATGGCATGTCTGCACAAGGTAGTGTAAACAGAGGGAGAAAGCTTGCATGGATCAAAAGGGGTGATGCCTGGAAGGTATCTAGAGATAACCTGACACACAGTAAGCATTCACATGTTATGTATTGTTCTTCCAATTTTTATCTCACCCCAACTTGAGGACCAGGTCTGAGCACTCCCAGGAGTAACCATTCCTCACCAGCCTTCCTGGGCCAACAAAGGAACCATTCTGGAAGGTTCTCTCAAGCTTCTCATGCTCTTAGTTCCTCACAGGCATGGGCTTGGTTCAGGAATATTTTTTACCCAGAGAGAAACTTTAACTCTGACACAGGATCCCAGGCTGGGGGGGCTGTTCAAGCTTCTTGGGTGATCATTTAATACGTCCCCCTCTATTCACAGAAGAGAAGCTTACAAACCTGGAAATGGTTCATTTCCCCCTCACTGTGCTGGACCCAGAACCCAGGTCTCCAGACATCCAAGCCAATGTTCTTTCCACTACTCGCTGAGACTCCTGGGAGCCTCACCTGGCACTTAGTTGGCTACAGGCCCAAAGGTCACACAGCCTCAGGACATACCCAGAATTCCTCCCAACCGGACTGCAGAAGTTCTCCTAGAAAAATTATTCTTGATTTTCTAAGATGTGGAGAAGACTAGAGGCAGATAATAAATGGCCATCGCTTTGTCAGGTTGATAATGTTCTACCCTACCCGGTGCAGCACTGTGCCAGGACTCTGGCAGTTCCCCTAGGGAGCGGTTAAAGGACAGCCTTCCCACATCACAGATGGAAACAGTGAGGACTGGAAGGCCACATCTTGCCAGGTGTCAAGAGGACCATGGCAGAGTCAGGAATTCATTCAATCCCGCTACCACTCTGAGGGTGGACCCACCATCCAAGGGCACTCAGCACTAGGCCCTTCTCCAGCAGGGTGAGGAATGCATTCCGCCCCCCCCCCCCGCCAACCTTAGAAGGGTCCCTGCCCCCACGCACCGATCCTGGCCAAGGCTCAGCTCCTTGGTGAGGAACTCGAAGAACCGGGCGCTGTGGCCACGGTTGTCCTCGGCTGTGCCGACCACACCGATGGAGGAGATGAGCAGTTGCGCGCCGGGCTCGGTGGAGCCGTTCACTGCCATGGCCAGACCTGGTCGCACCGTTACGCTCACGCGCTGCGGGGAACACGAAAGTTTCACCTGAAGCCGGTACAGGCCGAGTTCGCGCTGAGGACCCGGGAGGACGAGAGCCAACACGCACGGGCCCCTGGGGTCAGGGCTAGAGGCTCGGGGCGGGGTCCTTGGCGGTCACGTCGGTGTCAGGGCCTGGGAAGGCAGCACGCAGCAGACATGAGAGGTGGGGAGAGTGGGAGGCCAGGGCCTGGCGGGCGGGGATCCCTGCGACGAAGACCCCAGGTCGCGGTGGCGAGGCCGGGGCGTGGACAGAGCCCGACCCCCGGCCCACCAGCCTCCTCCCGCCCGGTGCTCCCCGGCCCACGCTCACGTCCTCAGGTTTGCTCAGGATGGCCGCAGTGGCCGCGCAGAGCCGCTTCTCCAGTCCCGCGGGCACACGGTCGGCGGGCAGGTTCGTGTCCAGCTCCACGAACGGCATGTTTAAAGGGAAAGAACCGGAGGCGTACAGCAGCAGGGAAAGAACGCACGAAGTGCGGATGGGTGTTCCCAAGGGTCGCGGACTAGGCAGCAGGGGCGGGGCGCCATGGAAACCTGGCCCCTTAGTGGTTGGGCAGGCAGCAGCGCCCCCGGATTGGCTGCAGCGTCTCCACCCCGCCCCTGCTGCGCTGATTTGCGGAAGTCCTAAGGCCAGACCGGGAATCGAGGAGAGGGAGGTGTGTAACCCTCCCCCAAGGAGACTGGCTGAGCCACCGCCTGGCCCACTGTGTCCCGGCCTCTGCCGGCTCCCGACACACTGGCCGGGGGTTTTCTGGCTCCCTGAGCTCCTGGGCGGTGCAGTCCTCCGCTTCCTAACCCATATTTAGATTGTTAACCTTGAAAATAAAATAGCCAGTTATTTTATCGGTAAAAATGGGTTTATTCGAGGTTGGCAGAGAATTGCAATTTGGGACATGCAGCCTAAGGCAAAACCACAGACAAGTCCAACAAACAAAGAGAAACGTTTTCTAACAGAAGAAAGGGAGGAGATGGGAGGGACTGTATACACAAAAAGTCGGAGGGAATAAACTGGGAATTAAAGAATGTAGTCACTTTCCCGGTAAGGCGGCTGCACGTTATATATGGGAATCTGCACTGTTCTTGACCAGGACCCGGGTGACACTTGTGAGTTCAAGTGAGGCTGGGTAGATAGAGGACCTCTGGGTCATTGCATCCCTACCTGGCTCCAACAGACATCTATCTGCCTTTGTGGCCTCTTGCACCTGTGGCAAACTTGTCTCAGTGAAGTACTGTCCATCAAGGGGTGAAAGACAGGTTCTAGTCGAATTATCAGCTGTGTTTACAGTGCCCTATATTTTTATAGTCAAAACAAAACGTGTTACTTCAAACATGGAAATCTGGGGGGGCCTGGGTGGCTCAATCAGTTTAGTGTCTGCCTTGGGCTCAAGTCATGATCCCAGGGTCCTGGGGTCTAGCCTGGCGTCAGGCTTCCTTAAGGAGTCTGCTTCCCCCTCAGACTCTGCCCCTTCCCCTGACCCTCTGCTTGTGTGAGCTCTCTCTTTCTCTCTCAAGAATAAATATATATTTTTTTAAGATTTTATTTATTTGACAGAGAGAGAGAGACAGTGAGAGCAGGAATACCAACCAGAGGGGGCGGGGGGGGAGAAGCAGGCTCCCCACTGAGCAGGGAGCCCAATGTGGCGCTGGATCCCAGGACCCTGGGATCATGATCTGAGCCAAAGGCAGACACTTAACGACTGAGCCACCCAGGCATCCCAAGAATAAATATTTTTTTAAAAACATGGAAATCCTGTTGATATGGCTAAACATGGTACTCTCATCCGTGTTGCAAAGTTGTTTGACTTGTAAATGAAAATACAATTGATATTGTGTGGGTGTATATGAATAATTTCAATTATACTTCTAAGATTCTATATGAGTGTGCACATTAGAGGACCGTGGGGGCACCTGGCTGGCTCAGCCGGGAGAGCGTGCGACTCTCGATCTGGGGGTTGCAGGCTCAAGCCCCGTGTTGAGTATAGAGATTACTTAAAAATAAAACCTTTAAAAAATAAATGAGCCTCCATGAGAAGGCAGGCAGTTGGAGAGGCTCCGTTCATGACCCTGTCCCATTAGCAGTTTATTGGATGACTAAGATATCAGAGGATCTAGGATACAAGGAAGGGAGATTCTAACAGTCTAGAGGAGAAAGGACAGGGACAGGTGGCAAGTCTGGGACCCAGGGTGGGGCACAGATAAGACAGTGGCTGGGTTCTGAGTAGGAGAGCAAGCAAGGCCTCTCAGCAGCATCCAGAAGGCCAGGAACTAACCTGCAACTTCCCTCCCTGCAAGGAGGTTCATGAACCAGCCCTGTACCCAAACCACCTGTGGGAGACTGCATCACCCCAGAGGGAGGAGAAAGATGTAAGAGACCAAAGTCATGCCTGCTTCAGACATCTCTTCACCAGCTCAACCCCCCTCTGTGACACAGGCTCAGCCCAGGGGGTTGTTGAACCAGCTTTGTTCCAGGGCCGAGAGAGGGAAGCACTGGGGTTGAGGAGCCTGGGACTGGAGAAGTCAGGGAAGTCTCCCAGGAGAAGCGAAACAGTGACAAATAACTAAAGACCAGAAGGGGCACTGGGCAAAGGTGAGGAGGGGCCCTATTAGCAACAGGAAGCAGCCTGAGCCAAGGCCAGGAGGTGGAGGTGGGAGCTGGGAGAAGGGGGCTAAAAATGATGGGCTACTGTGTGCAGCCAGAAGGGGTGCCCTGGAGAGGCGGGCAAGGACTTGCATGCAGAGCAGTTCGGCACCATGGAAAGCGTCAAACACAGGAGGGACAGCGTCACATATGTGTTTACTAAGCTCTTTCCAGGGGTCACATGAAGTCAGAGTGGAAGGGGAGGGAATGGAATATGGAGACAAGACAAAAAAGGAACGAAGACCTAATGGCTGGAGGGAAGTGGGGACCAGAGACTAGAGACTGTGTTTTGCTTACAGCCTAGGAGGTGTAACTCTACCTCTTCATTTTGACAACGGAGTCTCCATCATCTCTGCAGGCCTGGCGTTCCACTCACTGCAACAAAACCTGCACAGAGGGCTTCAACTTCTCCTTTGTGGCCAGGTCAGCTGGAGGCAAGTCCTTGACCTTCATGACAGCAGCATGTGCCTCCTGAAAGAGGTCCTTTCCCACCTCTGCTTCCACACATTGGCGCCATGCAGCCAGCTTGGGTCTGCTTTTGAAGACTTGGCAACCAGCACTGACAGGCTATGGGGAGAGGGAGCCGGGTGGAGGGGGCAGGCATAGTCAAACCCCTGCCCCCTAGATGACCTGGCTGAGGAATTCTCTGGGGGTGGATTTTCACTCCTTGGCCACATGTGTAATAGGCTGGAAGCTGTCTCCCAGGAGATACTGGGAAGCTTCTCAATATCACTGCAGGATAGGGTCTGAAGCCCCATTTTACAGATGAGAACACTGAGGCTCAGAGAGGGAAGTGACTTGCCCAGGGTCCCACAGCCAGAAAGGGCAACTAGAGCTGGTACATTGGCTCCCTCCCAGGACACCCCACTGCCCAGTAGACCACCCTACCCCATGGCACGCACATGCATCAGCTCTGTGATGGCCACCAGGTCAGCCACTGAGATGTGAGGTCCAGCAACGAAGTCCTGGTCCTTTAGGAACTTGTCCTCAAGCAGCTGCAGACACCTGTCCAGCTCAGCCAGAGTAGATGCCAATGTCTCAGGGGGCACCTGTTCACCCAGGAACACTGGGAACATCATCTAGTGGGTGGGCAGGCAGAGAAAGGTCTCGGGGTCTGCCCAAAGCTTAGCCTAGTTCCTGATCTCATCTAATCTATCACCAGGCCTTCCAATTTTTCTTCAATCCGACTTACTCCTTCCACCCACCGCCACCACCAGCCCAGGCATCATCTTCTACTTCAACATGGACAGCCTCTACCTCTCCCTAGGTCCTCCTGCAAGGCAGCCAGTGGGGGGAACTTCTGCAATTCCAGTCTGCCCATATCACCCACTGCATAAAGCCTCCCATGGCTCCCCACTACCCTCACCATGAAAGCCTCAAGACAAGGCCACTCCTCCGTACAGCTGTCACCCTCTCCCCACTCCCCACCTCCTCCTCCACCCCAGGCTTCTCAGATGGGTTGCTCTGTGTGAGTCCCTCTGGGATCTGGTTAAAGTGCACCTTCCTAATCTGTATGCCAGGGTGGTACCTGAGACCGAATTTCCAAATTCTTAGGTGGTCTGATGCTCCGAGTCCCTGGAGCATACTTTGAGTAGTTAAAGTCTATACTCACTCTCTTTGACTTCTCTCCATTCTGCCTTCAAACCCACCAGGCTCCTGCCCCTACCAGCTTGAAGGAGCTCCTCTTCCAGCCCCAAGAGGCTCAAGAAGACAATTCTAAGGTTATAGAAACCTGCATTTTGCCCAGGGGCCCTTCAGAACAGTGGTACTCTGTATGCAGAGAGTACGAGCAAAACCATCTCCTGCTCCCTCACAATCACCTGGGACCCACTGTGTGCCAAGCCCTTTGTAAGTACCCTACAAATAACAATTCAGAGCCCATATCTCAAAAACATCTATACATCTGATGGGCAAAATGGTATATGTGTGCTGTTTTAGTGTGCGTTCACTTGATTCTTACTTAGGTTAAATGTATTTTCATCCACTTAATGACCATTTTTCTCTGTCCTTCAAGTAACTTTCTGTTGGTTTCCTGTGCCCATTTTTCTCCCGTGCCTTTGTTTGATGGTCTTCAGGGAGCATCTTAAATATTAAGAATGTATTTCTTTCGGGGGTGCCTGGATGGCTCAGTTAAGCATCCAACCCCTGATTTTGGCTCAGGTCATGATCTCAGGGTGGTGAGAAGGAGCCCAGTTAGTCAGGATCCCAGCTCACAGGGAGTCAACGTGAGATTCTCTCCCTCTGCCCCTCCCCTGCCACCTCATGGGCGGGTGTGTGTGATGTGTGTACACTCTCTCTCTCTCAAATAAATGAATCTTTAAAAAAATTTTTAAGTAACTTTTCTTTAAGACTTTATTTATTTGAGAGAGAGAGAGAGCACAGAGGGAGAAGAGGAAGAAGCAGACTCCCAGCTGAGCAGAGAGCCAGGCGTGGGGCTCGATCCTAGGACCCCAAGATCATGACCTGAGCCAAAGGCAGACACTTAACTGATTGAGCCACCCAGGCATCTATCTATCTATCTATCTATCTATCTATCTATCTATCTATCTATCTATTTACTTTCCTTCTTTCTCTTTCTTTTCTCTTTCTTTCTTTCTTTCTTGAAAGATTTTATTTATTTTATTTTTATTTTATTTTATTTATTCATTTGACACAGAGAGAGAGATTACAAGTAGGCAGAGAGGCAGGCAGAGAGAGAGGAGAGAGGAGGAAGCAGGCTCCCCGCTGAGCAGAGAGCCCGATGTGGGCCTCGATCCCAGGACCCTGGGATCATGACCTGAGCCGAAGGCAGCGGCTTTAACCCACTGAGCCACCCAGGCACCCTATTTATTTATTTTAGAGAGAGAGAGCACAAGCAGGGGGCAGAGCAGAAGGAGAGGGACAAGCAGACTCCATGCTCGATGCAAAGCCTGACCCAGGGCTCCATCCAAGACCCCAAGATCATGACTAGAGCTGAAATCAAGAGTCTGGCGCTTAACTGACTGAGTCACCCAGGCATGCAAATGTTACTTCTTTCTAACAAATCTTTGCCAGTTTTTTGCTTGTTTTAAGTTTAATCCTTTCCTCCTTACACAAATGTCATTGTATATGGAAAATCTCTTAGGCTTTTCTTTGTCTTTCAGTGTTGTTAGGCTCAGAAATCCTTGAATACCCAGAAATCAGATCAACTTTATTGAAATGTCTCCTCATTTCTTCCTAGTTTGAGAATTTTCACTTAACACTTCTCTATCTGAAAAGTATGTTTGTGGCCAGAGCATTTGATTTTTTTTTTCCTCTCCCAAAAGCCAATGTTTCCATAGTCAGGAGCATGCAAAAGGGCATAGGATTAAGTCCCCACAGCTCAGGTATCAGGGCACATTGGGGGAAGTCACTCCAGGGCTCTGCCTTGGTTTCCTCTCCGGGAAACAAGTTGGTTGGACTAGTTAATCTCTGGCATCCTAGAATTTGGTGTTCTAAGTCTTCGGGTCTCAACGGAATTTTTTAAAAGATTTTATTTATTTATTTGAGAGAGAAAGAGAGAGAGAGAGAAGGAGCAGGGGGAGGTCCAGAGGGAGAGGAAGCAGCAGACTCCCTGCTGAAAAGGGAGCCCAACATGGGGCTCAATCCTGGGACCCAATCCTGGGATTCTGGGATCATGACCTGAGCTGAAGGCAGACGCTTAACTGACTGAGCCACTCAGGCGCCCTGAACAGAATTTTTTAAACAGAAAGCACTGTCCCTTGAGCATCCCAGAAGGCTCCCCATCCTGCCATAGCTCACCTTCTGCCACATGGCTCGGGTGCAGCTACTCCGCACAGCTGTGTGCTGCCAGGCTAGGTACTCATCCACACGGGCACGGGCCTGCAGATCCTGGGGGTACCAGTGGTCGGGGACTTCATACTTGCGACTCAGATACAACAGGATGGCCACACTGGGGGGCCCAAAGGGGGTGAGGAATACGTACTAGTCACCTTCCAGCCACTCCACAGGGGCTGGCCCCCACTGCTCCCATCTCCCCAGCTCCTGTGGGTGGAGCATTTCACTATCTCTGCACCATGATACAGAGTAGGAACATGAGGCTCAGAGAGGTTAGGTAACTGCCTAGGGTCACACAGCTCTACACTGGGTCATCCTCTCATCTGAACTAAGGGCACCAAGTAAAAAACAAAATGTCTTGGGATTTCAGAAGCATGGTGATGGGGTACTCAGAGACAGCTTCCAGGAGGAAGGGGGGCCCAACATGGTTCTTGAAAGACAAGGGCAACTCACATGGCACTCCCCACCATATCTGATACATGGTCATGACAGGAGCAAAGCCAGCTGTCCCTTCACACTCCCTGGGGCCAGGGCAAGGCCTCCCAGGTGAATGGGTCACCACTTCCCACCCTGTCCCATCTCCTCTCTACCTGCCCAAAGCCTCCAGGCTCCTCCCCCAGGAAGCTCTCCCTGACCTCCTCCCCTCCCCTTTCCCTCCACCATGTCTGGCCTGTGCATCATGTCTGGCCAGAGGTCAAGGCCTCCCTGGATGTTGGCCTGTCCAGTGACCAGATGTTCTGAAACCAGGGGGAATGTGAATCTGGCTCTACCACAGAGGTACTATGTGTCCTCAGTAAAGGATATCACTATTCAGCCACCAACCTGGAGACTGGCCTGGGCTCTCATCTCTCCCACCCACCTCCACCACTTCAGCACACTCTTGGGCTTGACCTTCAAGGGCAGTCAGAACTGACCACTACATCCCCCTGTACCCACCACATTGGTCTGGGGCCCTAGCACCTCTCTCCTGGCTTAGCACTGTACCTTCTCACCCCTGCCAGAGGGATCCTTTAAAACCGAAATAGGGGGCACCTGGGTGGCTCAGTTGGTTAAGTGACTGCCTTTGGCTCAGGTCATGATCCCAGAGTCCCAGGATCGAGTCCCGCATCGGGCTCCCAGCTCCATGGGGAGTCTGCTTCTCCCTCTGACCTTCTCCCTCTCATGCTCTCTCTCTCATTCTCTCTCTCTCTCTCAAATAAATGAATAAAATCTTAAAAAAAAAAAAAACCCAAAGTTGGATCTCAGCTCTCCTCTGCTTAAATTCCTGCAATGGCCCCATCTTACCTACAGTAAAAGCTAAAGTCTTCCTGGCCCCACATGCTACCATCCGACCTCAGTTCCTGCTTACTCCCCTCCCTCACCCCAGCCATGCTGGACACCTTGCCTCTCCAACCTGTCCCCCAAACACTGTCTCACTTCACAGCCTTTAGCTTTGCTGTTCCCTCCAGCCAGAACACCCTTCCCAAACACCCTTTCCAAATACTCTGTTCCTATAGGTCTCTGCTCAGATACCTCCTCTTCAAGGGGCCCTTCACTCAACCTCTTACGCAAAATTGCACCCCTCCCCTCACTCTTACCCTACTTATTTTCTCCATGGCACTCATCACCACCTGATGAGTTATACCTTACAGAGATTAGCAGTCCTCCCCTTCCAGAATGTGAGCTCCAGGAGGCCAAGGGCTTAGAATTGTTCACTGCTTTGGCCCCATGGCCTAGATGGTTCCTGGTGGGTACTCAGCAAACAGCCACTGAAGCTCTCTGGGTGCTCTCTTGACTCCCAGGGCAATAGAACTTGCCCAAGATTTGGAGAAGTGGAACCTCTAAAGAGCGTGGTACAGCTCCTTCTCCATATTTCGCTCTCTGCTCTCCTTCCATCTGGGGGCTGGTTTGCAGAGAGGAGGCCTGGAAACAGGCTGGGGGCCCTGTGACCTTGTGCAAGTCCCTCTCCTCTCCCAGCTTCAGTTTCCTCCTTTGTACACTTCCCGGGGGGGAGGGAGGGGAAGGGGCAGGTGGTGAGGGGGAATGGCATGACGTCAGCAGCCCCTCCCCGCCCCAGGCTCCTCTGCCCGCTGGGGCTGGCACAGAGGCTCAGGGCACCAAGCCGTCATCCAAGCCATCAATGGTGGATAAACAGACAGTTGACTGGCCTCACAAGCCCTGGGTAGCCGCTGGGGGACCTGATACCTCTCGGCCAAAGTGAAATCCCCATCCTTCAAGGCTGGTACCTTCTTCAGCAGATTCACCTGGGCAAAAGCATCGCTGTGGTGCTGGCCTGTGGGAGAGATCAGTGAGGCGGGTAAAGAGAACTCTGAGCCCCCCACCACCACCGAGGCCTCCCCCATCCCCACCCCAACATCCAGGCACCAACTTTCTGAGGTCTCTATCCAGGTTGGCAATACGAAAGAGACCGCTCTGGTGGTCACCAGACCACAGACCCTGACCAGAGGCCCACCCTTCCTGCATCCGCCCCCCTGGGAACCTGGGCCAAGCAGCATCTCAGCTTGGCCATGAATGGGGAGGGTGAGTCCCTGCAGCTGTAAGTCACCCCCACCCGCAGCCCCAGCCAATTCTGTCCATATGTCAGACACTGGTCTCCTCCCTGGGCTCCAGGCCTGCCCCTGCGATCCATCTTCCTACGCCAGCTGGGCGACCTGTCCACACCACCGAGCTCCAGCCACACCGGCCCCCAGCCCTCAGTCCAGCCTCATTCTCTCCAAGAGCCCCCACCTTCTTCCATCACCCAGCTTCCAGCAGCTCAGCTCTTCTTTCTGTCCCGTGCCAAACCCTCAAGTCTCCTTCCCCAGTGGAGGTTCGCAGGTCTGATGGCATGTGGAGTCAGAGGGCCTCCGTGGAACCAGGCTCCAGCCTGGTCATAGGCCCACTTATGGGCCTCTCTGCCCTTCTCCCAGGTCATGAGAATCAACCCTACCCATCCTCCCTCCAGAAAATGCCTCTGCGCCCAGCCCCCATCCCAAGAAGGGTTGGAAAGGCAGAGCAAGGTGGCCGCATAGCAGTTGGCGGCCCAAGCTGGGGGCACCAAAGGCAGAACGTAGGCAGGCCTAGGTAGAAGTAAAGAGGAGACCGGAGCTAGGTGGAATGGCCTTCTCCTGCTGGCAGCTGCAGAAATTCAAGAGATGCAGGCTACTCCAATTCAGAAATAAGGAGGCAGTTTCATTGTTTTCTCCAAGCCCAGGCGTGGAGGCACTGGGACATTCACTCCGCTTCTCCACGCCCGCATCCTTCCCACCTCCCACGCCCCCCACTACTCTCTCTCTGCTGTGCTCCCTCTCAACCTGTATTTTGAAAAACGGTTCATATTCACTAGGCACAGATCGGGGCTCTCAAAAAAGGCACAACCGATATGACGGATTACACAGTTTCCGTACTGGAGAGTGTCTCTTCCAGTTGGTCTGCCCTGCTGGGGGCCGGGGGGGCGTTAGCAGACAGGCGCCCTGACCGCGGGGCCTGCCTCCCTGCCCGGCCCACCTTTGAGCAGCTCCACGGGGCGCAGCTCGAAGGGGATGCCGTTCTTCTTGGCGAAGATGTAGACGGCGCGGCAAGGCTGGGACAGCAGGTCCAGGTAAAGCTCTAGGCCCATGGAGGGAGCAGCGGACCGCCCCCGGGGCCGTGCCCAGAGTATTGGACGGGGAAGGGAACGGCTGGCAGAACCGGCCAGGCCACCGAGCCTACAGCGAGCGCGATCCGGGGGAGAGGGGTGGGGGCGGGGGTGGGGGTGTCTGAGCCCCGCCACACCCTCCTCGCCCATTGGATGGCTCTGGAGAACTTTGGGCCAATCAGCGGCGCCCCAACTCTCCCTCGTTCCCTTCTCTGGAATCCTGGCCACAGCTCTCTTGGTGGAGAAGGCGCTGGAAGACTTGGCCCCTGACCTGATGTTTCGCTGCCAGGTCACATCCCTTCCCCGGACTTCAATGTCTACCCTTGTCAAATGGTGTAGTGGGGAGTAGTAATGGGAACGGGACGGCAAGGACGCTTCCAGCACGGGCCTTCAGTGAATTTAGGATCGAAAGGGCTTGGCTGCTTTCAGTTGGCTCAAGTCACTTCCCCAAACTCAAGGAGGGGACTGAGAGAGGAGAGGCTTCGGAGTCCCCAGGAACACAAAGGGAGGCAAGAGAACGGAGGCACAGTAGCCTCCCCTGGGCCCAGTGCCCACGATGGAGGCTCTGGAGGTTTCTGGACCCCAGCTCCCTGCAGAGGCCCGGCCCACACTCTGGGGAAGAGTGAGCCGCCCCTCCCTAATCCCTGGAGTCCTATTTATTACACTCCAGTTAATCCTTCTAGCAAATGGCAGAAGCCAGGGGGGCCCATCCAGAGGTCTGCAGGGATATGAAAATTCCCCACTTCCTTTGCATGGCCAAGTCCCTTCAACTGACACTTTCTAGCCCCTGAGGTCTGTGGATATGATCCCCATTCCCTAAGAGAGGTTCTCGAGGTAAGAAGACCCTGCCCCAAAGCCAAGATTCAGAGAAAATCCCTTGGCAAGAGGATGTTATTGGAAAATTCCACTAAGATTTAAGTAAGACCTACTCCCCACCCCCCATCCCCCCAGGAGACTGCCTTCCTGGGCAGGTGCTGGAGCCCTCTCTAGGCTGAGAGGGGCAAGGGGGGCATGTTCTCCATCCCCTTCATTGCCCTACCCTCCTGCACAAATCATCTTTGACAGGATTACTATAATACCCAATTTCCCTGCTTCCTCTTTGGCCACCCTCAAGTCCAACCCTACCCTACCCCCCCACCCCCCACCCCCGGCCACCAGAGAGCCAGAATATTATTTTAAAATACAATCTGGGGGTGCCTGGGTGGCTCAGTCATTAAGCGTCTGCCTTCGGCTCGGGTCGTGATCCCAGAGTCTGGGATGAAGACTGGCATCGGCATGGGGCTCCCTGCTCTGCAGGAAAGCCTGCTTCTCCCTCTCTCACTCCCCTTGCTGGTGTTCCCTCTCTGTGTGTGTCTCTCTCTGTCAAATAAGTAAATAAAATCTTAAAAAAAAATACAATCTGGTGGGGTGTCTGGCTAGCTCAGTCAGTAGAGCATGCAACCCTTAATCTCAGGGTGATGAGTTCAAGCCCTACAGTGGGTGTGAAACCTACTTAAAATATAAAGAAATAAAGAAATGCAATCTGAGCACACTATGCTTATTTATGGTTTACAGATCGTAGGCATGCACTTTAAGGCCCTGCATGACCGATTCCTGACCAGGAGAGCCGCTGTTTGGATTTGCCCCTCCTGACCAGTTCGGGAGAACAGAGGCAGGACTCCTGAGCCACAGTACTTAATGCCAAAGGGTCATGTCCTGGGAGGTTGGCCCAACCAACTGACTGATCACCATGCCTATAGCCACCACATATGGGATGCCTGCTGATCCCTATGCTGTCGGATAAATCACTTACTCCGAGAATTAGAAGAGTAGAGGGCATTTGTTAATTTCACTCTTGGCAACCATCACGGGGAAGCTGACCCATAAGGCCCCAGAAGGCGGCTTGTCTTTCGAATAGAGACCAAGACCAGGGCCAAGACAGGTCAAATAAATCACACATTTGAGTTAGAAGCATAGGCTCAGGCTTAGCCCAGGTTTATTTCCCAAACTGAAAAAAAACGAAATGCAGTGATTAAGGGAGATAAGATCTGACTATTCCATTCTCACTGTGGCTTTTAGGCCGCTGTGCAAGATGGTGTGGGTGTAGGGAATCTAACCTGGGGAGCACAAGGGCAGTGGCACTCAAGCAAATCACTACTGCCCTCTGAGCCTGCCTCCCATGGGACATTGGAAATGAAGGTGCTTTGTGAACTGCCAAGGGCAAGTGCAGGGACCGGGTTTCCTGGATCAACCAATCATGGCCAGCACCACAGGCATCAGCTTCTGCTTTATGGTGGGGTCTGCAGGTGGAGAGTCCTTGGCCTTCAGGACGACCTCATGGGCCTCCCGGAAGAGATCCTCCCCCACTGCTGCCTCCACACGCCGGCGCCATGCAGCCAGCTTGGGTCGACCTTCGAAGACTTGGCAGCCAGCACCCACAGGCTGCAGGGAGAAAGGGAACAGGATGGGGGTGGATGGGTAAGGTCAAGGATGGCGGCCTCTGCCTGGTTTGGGGGTCCCAGAGTCCCAGAAGAGGTTTCCATACATAAGCATGGCCCATAGCCAGGTGAGGGCAGCATTAGCAAGACTACAGCGACTACCCAGGGTCCCCCTGCCTAGTAAGCCACCCTATCCATAGCACTCACATGCATCAGCTCTGTGATGGCTACCAGATCAGCCAGCGAGATGTGAGGCCCGGTGAGAAAGTCCTTGTTCTGGAGGAACTTGTCCTCAAGCAACTGCACAGTCCCATCCAACTCAGCCAGCGTGGCTGCCAGCATCTCAGGAGATACTGGCTCACCCAGGAAAAGAGGGAACATCACCTGGGAGGTGGGGAGGCAAAGTAGACAGTTAGGGGCCAGCCCAGCTTCAGAGGCAGGAAGGCAAGTGTGCCTCCCCCGCTCCAGTTTGAGCTGCTTTCTTGTTCCATGCACCTTTCTTCTAAGGCTGGGCAAGGCCTGCAGGGAAATTCCCAAAGGACCACCGTTCCCAGAAATAGCCCAGAAAAATTTCTGCTTCCGTGATCTCTGATGGCTGAGCCTCAGGGGGCATCTGACAGGACTCAAACCCCTTTGAGAATGATTTGGGGGGGACTTGAACAATGAGTTTTATACTTTGGAAGTAGGCGGCTAGGCTAGGGACAGTCTATGTTATAACCTCTTACCCCCAAATGTAAAGTCAGTACCTCTTACTGTAAAAATAATTAGGAGGATGGCCTTGCAAGGTTTCCACTCTGCCACTTACAAAGTGTGTGGCCTAAAGCAAAATACCCAAACCCTCTAAGCCTCAATTTCCTCATCTATAGTATAGGAATAATAGTACACGACTCCTCTTATAAATTGGAAATTGGGATCCAGAGAGGGACAGTCAGTTGCCTGAGAAGAGACAGCCAAGAAAAGATTAAGCCAAGAGTAGAACAGACATTATCTGACAGCGAGCTACCAGGAGCTAAGGAGGAGCACCAGGAAAGGGTGGTATGAAGGATTCTGGGGGGAAGGTGTTTTAGGGAGAAGCCATCAATAGCCTCATGGTTGGCAGAGCTGTTGGGAGATACAGTGGAAGGGGAGCAAGGGAAGAATGCTTCATGCTTCGTTTGGTAAAGTTGCTTGGGGGAGCCTGGGATTCAGGTCAACAGGGCTTGGACTGTACATGAGCCCGGCTTCGGGGCTTCAGTTTCCTCCCCTGTACAAGGTAGACAGAATTAGCAGTCTCTCGCTGGTGCCCTGGAGGCCACCCTGAGCTAATGGCATTCCTTTGGCTACAGAGTTTTTTAAAAATTTAGATCAGGGGCCGCTTGGGTGGCTCAGTCAGTTAAATGTCCAACTCTTGATTTCAGCTCAGGTCTTGATCTTAGGACCATGGGATTGAGCCCCGTATCGGGCTGCACACTGGGCATGGAGACTGCTTAAGATTCTCTCTCTCTCTCTGTCCCTCCCCTCCCCACTCACTCTCTCTCTAAAATAATAATAATAGTAATAAAAATACGGATCAGTTGCTGACGTTTAAAAATGGGGGCATTTCATATATAAGACTCCAGATTTCCAGCTTTCCTTTTTTTTTTCCAAGATATTACTTATTTATTTGAGAGAAAGAGAGAGATCAAGCACAAGTGGGTAGAGGGGCAGAGGGGAAGCAGACTCCCTGCTGAGCAGGGAACCCAACGCAGGGCTCGATCTTGATCCGATCCCAAATCCTGGGATCCTGGGATCATGACCTGAGCCAAAGGCAGAGGTTTAACCAACAGCCAATCGGGTGCCCCTCTAGCTTCTTTTTCATATAAACAGTGCTGGCCACAGGGTATCGCTGCTCAGTATCTAAGGCTGATGTTGGGGAGAAGTCACTCCTTCAGGAGGGCACAATGGACTCTCAGTCTGCACAACCCCACCTAGCTCTCTTCCCTCATTTTTTATCAGCCTCACCCCTGCAAGAGATTGTCTACATTTCCCTTCTGTTTCAATTTGGTTGATCCACAATTCTTAGGGTTTTGAAGAGTGGTTTTGTTCCTCTTTAAATATAACAGATCATAATAGGGTAATAAATACATTGCTATTTATTTATATAATGAATTACTATAGAGTAGTTAAAATGGATAAATTAGACCCACCCCCAGCAATATAGAAAAATCCACATTGCGGAGTGATACGAAAGCATTTATATAAAATTTTAAACACTCAAAGCAAAACTTTATTTTGCTTTTGACAACACCTAAGTGTAATAATGTATAAGATCATGAACTGGAAGGACTCCCACCAGATCCCAGAGCAGAACAGCCTCTCAGGAAGGGGTGAGGGCAATGAAGAGGTCTCTTGAACTTTTGTCCTGTTTCTGTTTTATATAAGAAATGACAGGAGACAGAGAAATAAAGCCCATGACCGCCAATTAGCAATATACTTTATTATTTCTTTAAAGATTTTATTTATTTATTTGAGACAGAGAGAGCATGAGCAGAGGGGAAGGGAGAGGGAGAAGCAGACTCCCCTCTGAGCAGGGAGCCCAATGTGGGGCTCGATTCCAGGACCCCTGGGATCATGACCCAAGCCGAAGGCAGATGCTTAACCAACTGAGCCACCCAGGTGCCCCTAGCCCTACACTTTAAAAAATGAGGAATCCCACTTCTGATTAGGACATCAATGTCACAAAAACCAGAGCTCCCATCATAACAACAGTGGAAAGAAAATAATCTCATCTTTCTTTAAAGCCATCAGAGAGTTACAGAACTTTTAAAAATAGAAAATAAAAGGAAGAGCAATAACAACAACAACAAAAAACAGAAAGAAAAAAAAGCCTAAACCAACGATGTCTGATATGGAAACCACGAGTGAGCTTTTAAAATGTGGCCGGTCCTAGCTGAGTTGTGAGGCATATGCATAACACACAGGGTATTCTAAAGACTTAGCACAAGAGAAGAATGCAAAATAGTGCATTAATGATTTGTCTACTGATTACATGTTACTATAATATTTTTATTCTTAATTATGGTAAGAAACGTGTAACATAAAATCTCCCATCTTAACCATTTTTAAGTGTACAGTTTCATGGCACTAAGCACATTCACACTCTTGTACAACCATCACCTCTGAGATAGTCTAGGGAAAGCAAGAGGGACTTAACTCCTGTGAAAGGCACTGGTCTGAGACAAGGGTTAAAAGTTTCCATAAGTTTAGAGACAAATACCTCCTTCTGGGAAAGAGAATGAATGAGAGGTAAGAGCCATGAGGGAGTAATGGTTGTCTGGGCAAAATTAGAAGTAACAATTGAAAGCCTGCTTGCACAAGTATTTTTATTTTCCAGGAGCCCTAAAAGAATGTTGACCATGAAGAAAAGCATCTGTGATTGTCTTGCGTCTGCTAAAAAGTGATGCCCACAAGATAATGACCATGGGACTGAAAGGACGCTTCGCCACTCCCAGCCCCTCACCCTTTGGAAAAGTGCCTTTATAAGCCTTGCACCTACAGAGGGGGTAGCGACATTCCTCTTTCTTGTCGGCCCCCTTTTATACAAGCTATCTCTAATAAACTCCACCTGTTTTCTTTCTCTAAAATTCAATGCTCATTTCTGTGACTCAGGAACCTAGACTCACGGGTCGGGTAATACCACCATCCATCTCCAGAACTCTTTCATCATCCCAAACTGAAACTCTGACCCCATTAAACAACAACTTCCCATTCTCTCCTCCCCTAACCCCTCATAGGCAATCCTTCCACTTTTTTGTCTTTATGAACAGAATAGGGCTTTCATATAACTGGAATCATACAGGTGGCAGTTGGCTAGCTCAGACAGAAGAGGATGTGACTCTTTTTGTTGTCGTTAAGGATTTTATTTATTTATTTGACACAGAGGGAGAGAGAGAGCATAAGCAGGGGGAGTGGCAGTCAGAAAGAAGGGGAGAAGCAGGCTCTCTGCTGAGCAAGGGGCTTACTCCCAGGACCCAGGGGATCATAACTGAGCCACCCACATGCCCCTCTACCTTTTTTTGAACATAATGTCTAGCAAACCATAAGACATGCAAAAAAAAAAAGGAGGAGGGGGAGGAGGAGGAGAAGAAGAAGAAGGAGAAGACGAGGAGGAGGAGGAGGAAGAAGGAGAAAGAAGGAGGAGGAGGAGGAGAAGGAGGAGGAGGAGGAGGAGGAAATGTGACCCATAATCAGGAGGATAAAAAATGGCCAATAGAAATATAGACCCACAGAGGACCAAGGAATGAAAACGGAAGAACCAATCGGCACTTGGAGACTTTGGAGGATCGGAGTTTATTTAACACCGACGGGCTCAGAGGAGAGTGATCTCCAAAGGTCTGAGCCTCGAGCACAGACAAAAAGGATAATCTACACCCTTCTAGTTCCGCATACTTCGTACTTCCGGCGCATGCGCGGAAGCAGGGCAGAGAGAGAAGAACCCGGAAGAGCCCCGGGGTAGTGGCTGGGACTCCTTTGCTGACTCGATGGGCCATCTTAGAACATAGATTTTCCTTTACCAATGTCTCAAATAAAGACTGTATTAGATGGGTTTAATAGCAACGCGAGCACAACAGAAGAAAGAATTAGCGGAGTCAACGTTAGGTCAACAGAGACTATCAAAACGGGAAAGAATGCGATGGTGCTTTTGCCCCTTTGGGGCAATGCCCTCAGGGCCTCACCTTATGCCACAGGGTCCGGAGGCAGCTTTTCCGCAGGGTCGTGTGCTGCCATGCCAGGTACTCATCCACAAGGGCGCAGGCCTGTACATCCTGGGGGTACCAGTGGTCGGGGACTTTATACTTCCGGGCCAGGTAGACCAGGATGGCCACACTGCAGCGGAGGGAGGATGTGATGGGTGGAGGAAGGACACTGTGCTAGGGGCTTAATCGGAGTCCCTTCTTTAATCTTCCTGACAATGTGCCAAGGTCCTTGCCTCATTTTCCAGAGAAGGCAGCTAGGCTTAGACTAGTGAAGGGGCTTGCCCAGGGCACAGAGCCTTTGGTGGCAGGGCTGAGAGTCTTTCTGAGGCTAATACCCAAGCTCATCCTACCATTGGGCAAAAGCCCACGGCAGAGTATCCTGCCAAGTGTTCAGAGTCAGTCTCTGATCAGAGGGCCAGAGGGCTTCCTGGAGGAGATGCCATCAAAGCTGAGCCTTAAAGCTCAGTTCTTTCCAGTCTGCATCCATTCTCATCCTTTGGCATCCAGACCAGCCTCAAATGGCTTGACTGCTCAAAAAGGCTTTCCTGTCGACCCTCTGTCCTCCCTAAAGCACCCCGGAGGAAAACACTGGGGCTGCCACAGGATCATGGAACAGCAGAACAGACCAGAAAGAAGAAAATGACACTGGCATAATGTCAGGAATTCTTGGGGGGGGGAGGGGGGGAGCATCCATCTCACGATTCCAGAAATAAGTTCTAAAGCTTCAAGTTCTCCTCGTTATGGGAGGGGTGATATGGGTGATAAAAGGAACAGAACTGGGGAAAAAAGACTTTCCTAAAGAGGCTTCCACTTCTTGGGACCTGTTGGGATGTGAAACACCCACATGTCTCATGGTCCTCCCTTGGGCGAGGCCTGCCCAGGGACACTGCAGCCCAAACTTGGGGCCACTGGATAGACCAGATGCCCATGGGCCATCTTGAGCCAGAGCACTGCGCCTGCCCTGCCTGCACCCCTGCCCTGGGGTACTCTCACCAACAACCACAGGATGGGTACAAAAGTAAAATAAATGCTTACTTCTCCAAGTATCCCTGTGAACTGGACCAGTGGGCAGGCAGGGGTCCAGGTTCCAGCCCTGACTCTCCATGGGATGTTAGGCTAAGGGCCCTTCACCTCTGAGGACTTTAGTTTTTTGTCTCTAAAACAGAGGGTTAGGGGGCGCCTGGGCGGCTCTGTCGGTTAAGCAGTGGACTCTTGGTTTCAGCTCAGGTCATGATCTCAGGGTCCTGGGATCTAGCCCTGGGTCGGGCTTTGAACTCAGAGGGGAGCCTGCTTGTGGATTCCCTCTCCCTCTCCCTCTGCCCCCCTCTCTTTTGCTTTAACATAAATAAATAAATAAATAAATAAATAAATAAATAAATAAATAAATAAAATAGAGGGTTAGGTCAAGATGGTTCCAGTGAGTTCTGGTAGCAGCCCCAGGGTCCCACTTACCTCTCAGCCAAGGTGAAGTCTCCATCCTTCAAAGCAGGCACCTTCTTCAGGGGGTTCACCTGGGCAAAGGTATCATTCAGGTGCTGGCCTGCAGAGAGCCCATCATAGTGGGTGAGGAAGGAAGCACTGAGCCCTGCAAGGCCTGTGCCCACTCCCTACTAAGCCCAAGCCCCAATTTCATGGTTCTTCTCCAGCCCGCAGGTGCTCCTGCATGGCAAAGGCTAGTGAGGGCCACTTTGGGAGACACGGGACACTACTCTGCCAAATGTTGCAAAATGGACCTCAAGAGCTCCATTGGGCACAAGCTCCACCCACAGCCCAAGGGTCAGACGTGATGGTTCAGCTGGACCTTCACATGAGCCCCACCCACCACCTCTGCACCATCCCCAGCCTCATAAGTTCACATTCAGGGTGCCCCAGGCTGCCAGAGCAGGGTGGCTGGTCACCTGAATGGAGCTCTGCTTTCTTACAGTGCCCCTTTCCCTGTGGACTCGAAGGTAAGGTCACCAAACACAGAGAAGTGGCTTTCTCCCAATATCTATTTACTTGCAAACAACTTCTGCCAGCTCCTCTGTGTCCCCCTGGTCACCCTGCCCTGCCCACTGGGGACACAGGGCTGGCCCTGCTTTCAGGCTCTGCTGGAGCTGGAACAGTCACATTTTTGTCCCACCTACAGATCCAAAAGGTACAGCCTCATGTCTTCTGGGCCCCTGGCCTCTGCTTGAGTTTGTGTGGGTGGCTCCTACTCCTGCAGATGCTGTCAGAGGGAAGCTTCTGAAGAGCATGTCAGCTTATCATCTGCCACCCTGCTCAACAGCCTTCAGTGGCTCCCCATTACCCCAGGATCAGGTGGAAGCTCCTCGAAGCCATACATGATTGCCTTAACACTCTAGCCTCAAACACACCCACTGTCCTCCCTTTCTCCTCCCTTCACATTGTGCCTTCACCAGACACACCTGCCCTGCTCTCCTAGTGAAACACACCACTCTGCACCCTTTATTTAACAGCCTGGCTGGGATGTTCCTTTGTCCCCATGCCCTGTCCCCTGTACTCTGCAGAGGTAATCCCTGGGCAGGACAAGTGGAAAATCCCCGCAGGAGACTGGGAGAAGATGACAATTCAGGCAGAGGGACAGGCCAGTATAAAATCACAAAGGCAGGCAAGGGCCCACCGTGGTGGGAAAGTGATGGGGGCAAAGGCTCAGCCAAGTAGAGTTACCCTATCTGCCCACCGAGCAATACCTCGGTTCTGCTTCCCTCGGCTGTGTCCTTGGAGCCTTGGGAGCCTGCCAGAGACAAACCCTCCAGCTCGGAGTGCAGGGCTCAGCAAGCACCAGCAGCCGCCCCTGCAGTCTTCCCTCAAGCTCCCAGCATACCCTGGGGGATGCCCCTCCCAGCAGGAACAAGGCGGAGGACAAGGCAACACAGAAGAATTAGGGACAGAAGGGGGCCCCCAGTGCAGACGGGGCCGATGCATAGCACGGGGGCTGGAAAGTCGGGACCCTGGCCGTTGCAGAGTTTTGGCAGTTGGGGGGCCACAAAGGAGGGACTCGGCTCTGCCCCAGTCTCTATGCTCAGTCCCCTAACCCCCAACCTCCTGCCCCCCTCTCTTTTCTGGAGGTCCTCTCTCCCTACGTCCAGGTGCACCCTGTTTTCGTTCACCAGGTGTCTCTTTTTCCTCAAGCTCCCCACGCCTTCACTCGGCTTCCGCCGCGCCCCCTGCCCACCCGCGGGACCAGCGGAGTTAGGGGGATTGATTACCCGACTCTCTCGGACCCCGGTGGCTCGCCTTTTTCAGCAATGGCCCCAAGAAGGGGCTGGCGCCGGGCGTCCTCTTAAGCAAGATTTGGCCTCCCCGTATCTCCCCGATCTCTCGGTTCCCAAACCCAAGCCTGGGCCCACCTTTGAGCAGGTCCACCGGGCGCAACTCAAAGGGAATGCGGTTCGTCTTGGCAAAGATGTAGACGGCGCGGCAGGGCTGGGACAGCAGGTCCAGGTAAAGCTCCAACCCCATGGCGGCAGGACCGGACTCGCGACCACCGGGACTCCGCACACCAGAGCGCAGCCAGGAACACACTGGGTCCTGAGGCCACGCCCACCAGCCTCCGGGCACTTTGGGCCAATCGCAGGAGCGGCCAAGGGCGTGTCTGAGGGGTCGGGACCTAGAGCGCAGGGTCCAGCAGGCGGGGTGGTGACGCGTTGGTCGCCCCTCCAAGGGTCCCGCGGAGGGTCCCCAGTCCTTTGTGACTATCTTATTTCACTTACCATGCTGTCTTCAAGGTTCATCCACGTCGTCGCTGTCAGAATTTCCTATTCTCTCCATTTTAGAGATGTCGAGATTGAGGCAAGAAGTGATTATGGACCCAGAAAGTCTAGCTCCAGAGTCCACGTTTCTAAGAACACTCCAGAGATCGTGATACTCGCAAGCGGCACAGCCTCAGGGCTTATGTTTAGCATTTTGTGGTAACTCATTCAAATTGTTGCACTCCCTGTAACTTGGCAGTCTTGGTCTTCCTGCTCCTGACAGCCCAGTGCATCACAGTCCCTGAATTTTATTCCTTCCCAGCTCTGGGTCTCAGTTTCCCCATCTTTAAAATGTTGGAGAGAGGGGCGCCTGGGTGGCTCAGTGGGTTAAAGCCGCTGCCTTCAGCTCAGGTCATGATCCCAGGGTCGTGGGATCGAGGCCCACATCTGGCTCTCTGCTCAGCAGGGAGCCTGCTTCCTCCTCTCTCCTCTCTCTCTGCCTGCCTCTCTGCCTACTTGTAATCTCTCTCTGTGTGTCAAATGAATAAATAAAATCTTAAAAAATAAATTAATTAATTAATTAAATAAAATGTTGGAGAGAGATCCAACATTTCTGGGCATATATCCAAAGGAAATGGAAACAAGATACGAAAGAGATAGTTGCACCCCCCCACACGTTGATTGCAACATTATTCACAACAGCCAAGACTTAGAAACAACTAAGTGTCCGTCAAGGGATGAATGGGTAAAGAGCACGTGGTGTATATACACAATGGAATACTATTCAGCCATGAGAAAGAAGGATGTCTTGCCAGTTGTGACAATCTGAATGGACCTCGAGGTCCTTATGCTGAGTGAGATAGGTCCAACAGAGAAAGACAAATATAGTGTAATCACACTTACTTGTGAAATCTAAAAAAAGCCAAACTCATAGAGGCCAAGTAGAATGGTGGTTACCAAGGATTGGGAGGTGGGGAAACTGGAAATGGGTAAGGGTACAAACTTGCAACTAGGAGATAAATTGTGGAGATCTATCACAACATAATGATTATTAGTCAACAACATTAGTTGTCAACAATATAGACAACAACTGTATTATAATTTCAAGATTGCTAAGAGACTAGATCTTAATTATTCTCCCTACAAAAAAAGAAATGGTAATAAGGTGACATAACAGAGTGTTAGCTCATGTTACAACTTATAAACGTATCAAATCAACAGGCTGTACACCTTAAACTTCCACAGCGTTATGTCAGTTGTATCTCAATAATAGGTAGGTAGATAGATAGATAGATAGATAAAATAATGGGAAGGCTAGAGAGCTACAGGGCCCTTACAAGTCATCAGGCCCCGAGTCACCTGGTGAGCCTCAATTTCAATTTTCACTGTTCCTTACTAGTCCAGAATCCCCCAGAGCATGCCACCTAGCTGGTCAAATGGCATCAGTGTCATTCTTAACATAAGTCCAACTGAAAATGCATCCACAAGAACATAACATTTTCTACACAGTAAGAAAGCCCTTTGCAAAGAAAGCAAATGTTGGTAATAATGATTTTCAATTAGGGGCGCCTAGGTGGCTCAGTCGTTAAGCATCTGCCTTTGGCTCAGGTCATGATCCCAGGGTCCTGGGATTGAGCCCCACATCGGGCTCCCTGCTTGGCAGTAACCCTGCTTCTCCATCTCCCTCTGCCTGTGCTTGTGTTCCCTCTCTTGCTGTGTCTTTCTGTCAAATAAATTAAAAAATAATAATAATAACAATTTTCAATTTTAAAAAAATTTAAGGAAGGATGAGAACTTCAGATTTCAGATGTTGAAATTTGGAAAAGGGGCTAGACCCTCAGAGGAGGCCAGTTACTTGATCCCCACTTCCCGCTGACCCCCAGGAGGACCTGGGCAGGATCCTGTCTAGGGCTCAGCCTCAATCTTGAAGGCTCAAAACCTAATTTGGTCCATATTCCAGAATTAATCTTTTTCTTAGGATCTGACTCACATAACTGAACTCACAAGAGACTGAGGGATTTATTATTTTATAGAAAAAGAGATCGAGGCCCTTTAGAGAGAATGCTCCCAACCAATGCTCAGAGCACTCTCTAAGTGCAGTCTCCAAGTGCAATGAGCCTGGGGAGGCAGAGAACCAAGCAAGCCAGACCACCTGCAAGGCACCTTCCAAACGAAAGCTTTAGAGAGTCAGAAAGACCATCTGTATTCATTATTGCTACATAACAAATTACCACGAACTTAATGGCTTAAAACAACACATATTTCTTATCTTACACTTTCTGTGGATCAGGGGTATGGGCATGGGTCCCCTGAGTCCTCAGGAAGTCTGCAATCCAAGTGTCACCCAGGACTGGGTTCTCATCTAAGGCTCAAATGGGGAAGGATCCACTTCCAAGTTCACTCGGGTTTTTGGCTGAATTCATTTCCTTGCTGTGATAGGACAGGGGGCCCTGGCTTCTTGCCAGCTGCTCTCAGCTCCTTGCTCCAGGGACCTCCTAACATGGTCGCTCACTTCTTCAAAGCCAGCAAGGGAGGGAGTCTCTAGAACCAGTCTGCTAGCAAGATGGAGTCTCATCTAACAAAACATAATCTCAGAAGTGACATTCCATCACCTTTGTCACATTCTGTGACTTAGAAGCAAGTCATGGGCCCTGGACACACTTGATGGGAAGGGATTATATAAAGATGTGAATACCGCATAAGGTCATTGGGGGGTCAGTTGTTTTCTTTCTTTTTTTTTTTTTTTGGATGATTTTATTTATTTATTTGACAGAGAGAGTGGGAGAGCACAACCAGGGGGAACAATAGAAGGAGAGGGAGAAAAGTCTCCCTGCTCGGCAGGGAGCCAATGCAGGACTCGATCCCAGGACCCTGAGATCATGACCTGAGCCGAAGGCAGATGCTTCACTGACTGAGCCACTCAGGTGCCCAGGGGGTCAGTTTAGAGTCTGTCCACCACACTTTCTAAGGCTTCATAGGTGTGCAACCTGTGAAACTGCCCAGCTCCACATCGCCCCCGGTATACAGATGGGCCCCACAGTTTCTTTAATGCTTTACTATTGCCATCTTCAAGTTCTTAATAATCTTTTTTTAAAGATGTTTAAAATTTAGGGCGCCTGGGTGGCTCAGTGGGTTAAAGCCTCTGCTTTTGGCTCAGGTCATGATCTCAGCGTCCTGGGATCGAGGCCCGCATCGGGCTCTCTGCTCAGCAGGGAGCCTGCTCCCTCCTCCCCCTGTCTCTCTGCCTGCCTCTCTGCCTACTTATAATCTCTCTCTCTGTGTCAAATAAATAAATAAAATCTTAAAAAAAAAAGATGTTTAAAATTTATTTATTTGACAGAGAGAGAGAGAGAGAGATCACAAGTATTCAGAGAGGCAGGCTGAGAGAGAGGGGGAAGAAGGCTCCCTGCCANCGGTACAGCAGGCCCGATGCGAGGCTCAATCCCAGGACCCTGAGATCATGACCTGAGCTGAAGGCAGAGGCTTAACCCACTGAGCAACCCAGGTGCCCCCTTAATAATCTTTGATCAAGGGGTTCCTCACTTTCATTTGTAGCCAGTCCTGTCCAAGGGATCCAAAGAGCTCAGAAAGCCAGATAGGACACTGCTCCAGGCAGTGATAGGAGCACCTGGTGACAGGAGGGCCAGCTCGTCCCCTGGGGCATCTCGCCCTCTTTTTTTTTTTTTTTTAAGATTTTGTTTATTTGACAGAGAGAGAGAACAAGTAAGAGCGGCAGGCAGAGGGAGAGGGAGAAGCAGGCTCTCTGCTGAGCAGGAAGCCTGACGAGGAGCTCGAACCCAGGACTCTGGGATCATGACCTGAGCTGAAGGCAGCCACTTAACTGACTGAGCCACCCAGGAGCCCCAACACCCTCTTGACACTTAAACCGCTACTATCTTTGGCAAGGAACATAGGTGCATTTAAACATCTTCAGGAAAAAAAAACATGCTTTCCCACTGAAGGGTTTACGTGATCTAGGTACTTATTACTCACATTGTAGTCCTTAGAGCAGCAGCAACAGCAGCAGTCTTTTTTTTTTTTTTTATTCATTTATTTGACACAGAGAGAGAGATCACAAGTAGGCAGAGAGAAAGGGCGCCTGGGTGGCTCAGTGGGTTAAAGCCGCTGCCTTCGGCTCAGGTCATGATCCCAGGGTCCTGGGATCGAGGCCCACATCGGGCTCTCTGCTCCACAGGGAGCCTGCTTCTTCCTCTCTCTGCCTGACTCTCTGCCTACTTGTGATCTCTCTCTCTGTGTGTCAAATAAATAAATAAAATCTTTAAAAAAAAAAAACAACCCTCTGGCTTCACCCGGACAGGGAAGATAATCTTTGAAATGTTTGTCCACCATCTTCTCAGGTTCCCGGCTTCCTGAATAAAGCAACCTCTCCTTCCCACCATCACCTGTGTCTCAAGTATTGATTTTCAAGCTGCCAGAAGCAAAACACTAGTTCAGAACCGGTTCTCCGCCTGGTAACAATAGAATCAAATGGGAAATGTTGCCTCTTTTTTTTTTTTTTTGGAAGAGTTTGTGAAGCCTTAGTGTTTGTTGTTCTTTTTTTTTTTTTTAAGATTTTATTTATTTATTTGAGAGCATGAGGGAGCCAGGAGCATGAGAGAGGGGAGGGGCAGAGAGAGAGAGCATGAGGGGGGAAAGGGGGGCAGAGGGAGAAGGAGAAGAAGACTCCTACTGAGCAGGAAACTCCCTGTGGGTTCAATCCCAGGACATGGGTATCATGACCTGAGCCAAATGCAGATGCTTAACTGACTGAGCCACCAAAGTGCCCCTGTGTTTTTGTTTTCGTGTGTTAGAGGTATTTTCCAACTTCTCTGTGGTTGTTTAAGAATATACTGTTTAGAGGTGCCTCGGTGACTCAGTCATTAAGCGTCTGCCTTTGGCTCAGGTCATGATCTCAGGGTCCTGGGATCAAGTCCCGCATCAGGTTCCCTGCTCAGCGGGGAGCCTGCTTCTCCCTCTCGCACTCCCCTTGCCTGTGTTCCCTCTCTAGCTATATCTCTCTCTGTCGAATAAATAAAATCTTTTTAAAAAAGAATATACTGTTTAATTTCCAGATATTTGTGAACTTTCTAGTTTTCCTTCTATTATTTTCTAATTTCACTCCATTATGTTCCAAGAATATACATGATATGACTTTAGTCTGTTTAAATTCATTGAGATATATTTTGTGACCTGACATATGATCTATCCTGGAGAATATTCCATGTGCACTTGAGAAGAATGTGTATTCTGGGACACCATGCTGGTTCAGTCGGAAGAGTGTGCAACTCTTGATCTTGGGGTTGTGAGTTTGAGCTCCATGTTGGGTGTAGAGATTACTGAAAAAATTAACTTTAAAAGAAAAAAAAAGAATGTGTATTCTGTGTCATTGTGTGGAGTGTTCTGTGGATGTATCTTGTAGGTCCATTGGTTTACAGCATTGTTCAAGTCCTCTATTTCCTTCACGATCTTCTGTCTTGTTTCTTTTTTTTTTAATATTTTATTTATTTATTTGTCAGAGAGAGAGCACAAGCAGGCAGAGTGGCAGGCAGAAGCAGAGGGAGAAGCAGGCTCCCTGCTGAGCAAGGAGCCCAATGTGGGACTCAATCCCAGGACCCTGGGATCATGACCTGAGCCAAAGGCAGGTGCTTAACCAACTGAGCCACTCAGGCGTCCCCTTCTGTCTTGTTTCATCCACTATTGAGAAAAAGTATTGAATTCATCAACTACTATTATTGTTAATTTAATCGTATTTATTCTCTAAGTTGTATTAAATCCAGTTGATTTTTTTAACTTTTTATATATTTATTTAATTGAGAGAGAGTGTGTGAATGCAGATGCACATGAGGGGGAGGGAGAGAATCTCAAGCAGACTCCGCACTGAGCATGGAGCCCAATCAATGCAAGGCTCACCTCACAACCCTGAGATCATAACTTGAGCCAAAATCAAGACTGGGATGCTTAACTGACTGAGCCACCCAAGCTCCCCCAGTTGATTTTTTTTTTAAGTAACCTCTATGCCCAATGTGGGGCTCAAACTCATGACCCTGAGATCAAGATTTGCATGCTCTACCAGCTGAGCCAGCAGGCAGTCCTTAATCATATTTAACTTTTAGTTTTTAAACTCTTTTGGAACCTGGGAGGACCCATGACCACCACCCTCTCCCACACCATACATACCCTATGCTCACACCAACTGCCCCAGGCTCAGCAGCCATGGTGGTTGTTGTAGGACTTTATTAAACAAAGAAATGGAGTTGTTTTCAATATCTCCTCTAAGGAAGGAAGCTCAAAAGAGCTGAGCCAGCCAGGCCCTGTAGGATGGGCTGCTTCTACTTGAACTTCTGCAGCAACTCGCAGATCTTCTCCTTGACCATTGGATCCAGTGTTGAACAGTCCCACTCGGCCAACTTCATCAGCCGGTCATGGGCCTCCCAGAAGAGGCCAGAGCCAATAGCCAGCTCCACCCTCATGCGCCACTCAGCTATCCTGGAGCTACTAAGGAAGACGTTATACTTGCTTACCATAGGCTGTAGATAGACGAAGAGGAGGGAGTGGTCAAACGGGAGGAAGAGGGCGGGGAGAAGGGCGACCAGCACCACCTGGGACCCCTCCTACAGCCTCGGGGGTTCTCCCCATCTGCCTCCCACAGAGAGTGAGTCTGTGACCCACTCCACACCCAGGACTGGGCAAGAGGTCAGATGCTATGTGATAGATGTGGCGTGAGCATTGGAAGATCAGAATCTCCAGGGTTCTTGGCCACTGCTCTTGCTCCAAGGCTTCTGAGTCCCTCTCTGAGGTGACACCTGGTCCAGATGGCTCCCACCTCTCCAGCATGAAACTTTCCATGGGTCCTGCCTTCTACCAGGAAATCCCTTGTTCTCAGATCAAGGTGGGAAGAAGTTAGTTCTCTTTCCTCTACATTGAGCCTTCCTCTGTGATCAGGCATGGGGTCTGGAATGGGAGACCCAGCAGGCAGTCTAAGAAACATGCACCCAAGAAGCTTGGGGGCCCCCAAATGGGGTAGGTGTGGATGAAACATAAGGGGTAGGATGTGAAATGTAGGGGAACGCACCACCTGGGACAGAAAAACTGAAGTGGTTTTTCCTGGTGATGGTCTGCCCTGCACCCTGGCCAGGATCTAAACTGCCCATCCAGCACACCAGGTAGGTCAGAACTGGCCACCCTCCTCTGCAGGTAGAAACCACATAAATTCCCCACACCCAGGTACGTTGTGCCCCCCCCAAAAGCACAGTGGATGCCCCTCAGACCCAGAGCCCTGGGAGCTTCTTTACATAGCTATAAGTCTGGAGCTCTAGGAAAGAAGCACTCGGCCAGAAGGATGCTTTGGAGGCCTCTGTACACTTCCTGGTGGGCCCAATCAGAGGAGGAGGCATCCAGGATCCTGGCTGACTCACTGAGAGATGTTGAGTACTTCTCTCTGCCCCAGGCCTGCCCTCCAGCCCCTCCTCATGCTGAAAAATCATTGTGAAGCATGGATAATCGTGGTCCTCCTTGGTTCAAAATCTGTGCTTCCTGTTAGCCCTGGGTGGAGTCCAGGCACCCCAGCCCCGGCTCCTACAGTCCTCCATGCGTCCTCCTTTACCAGCCTATCCTCAAGCTATGACCCCGGTGGTCACAGTGCAGTCTCACCTGTGCCCAAGCTCTGTGCCCCCACCAACCCCACTCCACACCTGCATCATTTCCACCAGGGCCACCAGGTCGGCCAGTGAGATGTGGTCCCCAGTGATGAACATCTTGTCCTGCAGAAACTTCTCTTCGAAGAGCTGCATGCTTTTCTTTGCCTCGACCAGCGTTTGCTCTGCCTTCTCAGCTGGAACCTCCTCGCCTGTGACCATTGGGATCAGCATCTGGCCAGGGTGGGGGAGGGGAAAGAAGAGGAGGCTGCCCTCTAGTTCCCATCTGATCCTCCAGTCTTCAGCCTCCTTGTCTGCTGGAGAAGCGTTGGACAGAACCAAGGGCATAAAATAGGTTCACCTCTTGTAGTGGCTCTGGTTGTTAGCGGTCACCCAGGGCCATTGTTTAGGGGAATTTTGAGATCCCAGCAGGAAGTAATCCTGTGCCTGGTTAGTGAGGTCCATCGCAGGTGGTCATCTTCAGATTTGGTGGTCTCTATGAGCCATTTGACTCCGGTGTTTTCTCATTCAGAATGAAATTTTTGGAATCCTATCCCAGCTTGAGTAATGTCAACCCCTCTTGGGTGCCCTTCCCTTTGTTTTTACAATACTTTTTCATACCCAGTGGTTCATTCCACACTCTCATCAGCTCTGTAAGGCAAGCAGGAGAGGGAACCGAGGAAATGAGACTCAGAAAGGGGGAGGGAGACTTGCTTAAACACACTGGTGGTCATACCTAGTCTTGGTCCCACTCACCTTGATCCAAAGGATCTTGCTCATGGGCAGCTGAATGGCAGTGTGCTGCCAAGCCATGAACTCATCCACACGGGCACGTGTATGCAAGTCTGGTGGGTACCAGTGCGAGGGTGTGCTGTACTTGCAACACAGGTAGAAAAGGATGGCCACACTATAGAAAGGGAAAGCCAGAGGCACTGCTCTTGCCTTCCCCAATCCTGTTATGCCCACCACCCCAGTGTGGCCTGGGTCCGATGCAGGAGCTCCAGCCAGAGGTGGGCTCTAGGCACTGACAATCTCCTAGGGGAAGGATAAGCCCAAGGGGTGCCAAGAAAGGCAGCCAGCTAGTCCACCAGTCAGTGAGTGCAAGAGGCTGAGTGAAAGGAAACGGGAGCCAGCAGGGTGAATGGATGTTGGTGGATGGCATCAGGAAGGGCAGTCTCGTTGTGGAACAACGTGTACGGGAATTCAGGGTAAGAGGCAGAAATTTGGAGAAAAGAAAAAAGTGTGACCAGAGGAAGGGTGGGGAAGATGGTCAGAGACAGCAAGAGATACAGTGGTGGTCACCCAGGGAGGTCCTCAGAGATGCAGGAGGATATGGACTTAATCCTCAAGGTTATGGTTATGTAAGCAGTAGGGTGAGAAAATCCACCTTGAGCTTTAGAAAGATCCCTCTGTCCTACAACTCAATAGCAAGAAAACAAATCACCCAACCAAAAATGGACAAAGAGCCTGAGGAGACATTTTTCCAGAGAAGATCTCCACGTGGCCAACAGACACATGAAAAGATGCTCGACATCACTCAACAGCAAAGAAATGCAAGACAAAACCACATGACATATCACCTCCCGCCCGTGATAATGGCTGCTATCAAAGGGATAAAAAGTAAATGTTGGCAAGGATGTGGAGAAAAAAGGACGCTTCAGCACTGTTGGTGGGAATGCAAACTGGTGCAGCCACTGTGGAAAACAGTATGGAGGCTCCTACATAGAACTACTGTATGACCCAGCAACTCCATTTCTGGATATTTATCTGAAGGAAACAGAAACACTGTAAGAAAAAGATATCTGCACCCCGACGTTTGCTATGGCATTATTTAGAAGAGCCAGGACAGGGAAACAACCTAAGTGTCCATCGATGAATGAATGCATAGAGAACGTGTGGTGTAAATATACAATGGGATGTTATTCACCCATAGAAATGAAAGAAATCCTGCCATTGGTGACAACACGGATGGAGCTTGAGGGGTTATGCTAAGTGAAAGAGGTCACACAGAGAAAAACACAGTGTGATCTCATTTATATGTGGAATCTAAAAAAACAAACAGGGGCACCTGGGTGGCTCAGTCGTTAAACGTCTGCCTTCAGCTCAGGTCATGGTCCCACGGTCCTGGGATCAAGCCCCGCATTGGGCTCCCTACTCTGCAGGAAACCTGCTTCTCCCTCTCTCACTGTTTGTGTTCTCTCTCTCGCTGTGTCTCTCTCTATCAAATAAATAAAATCTTTTTAAAAAGAGAGAGAGAAAAAGAAAAAAGGAAAAGAAAGATCCCTCTGGCACTGTGTAGAGGTTCTGAGGAGGGCAGAGGCCACAGGGGTCTGGGGAGGGTACAGACTGGAGGCACCATTTGGAGGGGAAGGTCTTGCTCTTGCCTGGCAGAGGGCAGAAAGGGAGGAACACAGGGTGAGCACAGGCGTTTGAGGTGTCTAGGACATCTGGGGCCCTAGAGAGTCCTGAGCTGGAGTCTGATATGACATCAAAGTCCAAGGAACAGGTGCCTGCCCCACCTACCTGCTCCCCCTCCCCCACCAACACCGCCTGTGCAGAGTCAGCAGCTGAGAAGGGAGCAGAGATAGGTGGGGGGAGAGGGAGGGAAGGAAGAGCCTGGGAGGAAGGAGGGAGGCCCCAGAGGCCCAACTCTATAAATTGTCTCAGCTGATCTCACAATAGCCCCATAAGGTCAGTACCAGCAGGCTTACATTTGAGGAAACTGAGGCTCAGAGATACAACTAACTTGCCAAAGACATGAGTGACAGGATCAGGGTTTGACCCCAGCAGCCGGGTCCCAAGCCTCAGCCCAAGCCTCAGCCCAAGCCCCACACTGTTCTTGACCATCTGGCATAGTGTGTGACCTTGGCCAGGCAGATCAGGGGGGCGGAGGGGATGGATAGAGTCAGGTGGGGAGGAGAGTGAATTGGCAGCAGAGACAAGAGGATGGTCCCTAGCCTCTGCAAAAAGCCTGAGGGGCAGGCAGAGGCTTGCCTCACTGGCCCAAAGCCCCTCCCCATTTTGTGACCTTTGGGAACACTGCACTCGGTGGCCAATCCTGGGTCATGACTGTTCTGGGCAGACCTGTTGGTGGCTCCCAGTCCTGACTGGTTCCTCCCAGGGGTCTGCAGCCTGTGCCACTCTGCCCAAGCCCACAGCCCCCACTGCCACACTCTGTGTCTCCGTCCTACACCTTGAGGCTGGGGCCCCTGATGCCCATTCTTGGCATCAACCTTCCTAGCTCTCCCAGAAGAGCACCAGAGGGTAGCACCGGAGCCAAGTGGGGCCTACCACCAGGATATTATTGAACTCTTCTTGCTGCAGACCAGAGCTCGCCGTGCCTGAAGGAGCCCCATCTCTTGGGGCGCAGGCCCCCGGCTGGTATTACAATTTCCTGGGATGACCCTGGAATGGGCACCTGGCCTTCTGTCTACCTAGCATCCTCTCACCAACTCTTCTTGTGGGGACCTGCTCTGTCATCTTTAATCCAGTGATTCTGGGGTAGAGGGGCACCGGCAGTCAGGGGCCCCAGTTGCCTTGGCCAGTGAGTGGTCTACAGGCAAGAGTGTGGCTCAGACTAGGCCCATGCATGTCCTTCCCTGGGAACATTAGATACCCTGAGAAGGAGAGGCTGACCCTTTCCCAGACAGACGGACAGGGAGATGGGCAAGGGAGATTCTGCCTATCTGGGTTAGGCCCACATTCCCCTGACTGGAAAGGGTGGGGAAGTGAGGGCCACTGGAGCTAGTGGGGCCTGAATCAGGGCAGCACAGGTAGGGGTCGAGGCTCGGTATCCCTGATTCCAGAGAGTAGGGCCACCACCCTAACAAGCCCAAGGGACAGAGCAAGGAGCCAACAAGGGTGATTTTCAAGCCTTAAAATGTAAAGCAATTTACCCTGGTAGGTTTCAGACTTGCTTGGGATGCACGAGATTCTTTTTTTTCCGCTTCCTATTTCTCTGTTAGGGAATGGGAATATCCATCCTGTGATGTCCCCCTATTGTATTTTTTCTATTGTTATTTTTAAGTAATGTCTACAATATCCAATGGGGGGCTTGAACTCAAGACCCTGAGATCAAGTGTCACATGCTCCACTGATTGAGCCAGCCAGATACACCTCCCCATTGTATTTTAGAAACAGGACAACTTGTCACCTGATTTCCAGGTTCACAGAGAGAGCAGAACTTTGCCCCAGGATGAATCATACCCTGAATCTCACCCATACCTGATTAGGATAATGTGTACAGTGGCATTTTGGGCTAAGAGTTGATGCCAGAGTGATTAAGACTTCTGGAGATGTTGGGATGAGTGAATATATTTTGCACATGGGAAGGATATGAATTTGGGGGGCCCAAGGGACACACTGTTATGGGTTGAATTGTGTCTGCCAAAGATGTGTTGAAATCCTAACGCCCAGGACCTCAGAATGTAGCCTGATTTGGAAACTGGGTCTTTACAGAGGCAATCAAGTGAAAATGAGGTCTTAGAGGGGCACCTGTCTAGCTCAGCCAAAGAGTCTATTACTCTTTACCTCAGGATTGTGAGTTCAAGCCCCACAGTGGGTGTAGAGATTACTTAAAAATATAAAAGTAAAAATAAAATGAGGTCTTAGAGTGCACTCTAATCCCATGTGACTCGTGTTCTTATGAATTGGGGAAATTTGGACACAGAAACACACTCAGACGGAAGGCAAGATGGCCGTCTCCCAGCCAGGGAATGCCTGAGGCTCCAGAACCAAGACAGAGGCCTGCAACAAAGCTTCCCCAGACTCCCCAGCATGGCCCTACAGACACCTCAGTTTTCACTTCTAACCTCCAGAACTGTAAAAAAAAAAAAAACATTTCTCTTGTTCTAAGTCATTCAGTCAGTGGTAATTGGTGACAGCAGCCCTAGGAAAATGATCCAGGCCCTGGGCGCCCCCCATCCCCCTGCTGAGGTCCTGTGGTCCACTTGGAAGATGTACGTTAAACTCACACCACCACCTCAGAAGCAGCCTGAAAAACAGCCAAACCTGAATCTTACCAAACTTCTACTTCCACTGACCAGTTTACAGGAGATGAAAGGGCAGGAAAACCATGTAAACATGACACCATGAGAATGTGATCAGCAAAACTCAGACTGTGGGAAACTCCACAGGACAAAGGACTCGGTTTCCTCAACCATGACAAAAATGCAAAGGCAAGGGGCGCCTGGCAGGCTCAGAAGGCAGAGCGTGCGAATCTTGATCTCAGGGTTCTGAGTTCAAACCCCAAATCAGGTATAGAGACTACTTTTAAAAAATGCAAAGGCAGGGTCGCCTGGGTGGCTCAGTCGGTTAAGTGTCTGCCTTCAGCTCCGGTCATGATTTCAGGGTCCTGGGATCAAGCCCCGCGTTGGGCACCCCGCTCAGCCTTAAAAAAAAATGCAAAAGCAAAAAAAGTGAGTCATGGAGGGAGCTGTAGATAAAAGGGGACACAAGAGTCAAATCACCAGCTACAGTACTTGGCAGTTTAGTTGGAGCCAGATTCAAATGCACAAGCTACAAAGAAACTCTCTGTGAGATAATCAGACTTTCGAATACAAGCAGGATGTTAGTTGAAATCCAGGAATTATTATTAATTTTACAAGGTGTCATCATGCTATTGATGCTTTTTCTTTTTTTTTTTAAGATTTTATTTATTTATTTGACACAGAGAGAGGGATTACAAGTAGGCAGAGAGGCAGGCAGAGAGAGAAGAGAGAGGAGGAAGCAGGCTCCCTGCCAAGCAGAGAGCCCGATGTGGGCCTCGATCCCAGGACCCTGGGAACATGACCTGAGCCGAAGGCAGAGGCTTTAACCCACTGAGCCACCCAGGCGCCCGATGCTTTTTCTTTTTTGTAAGATTTATTTATTTGAGAGAGAGAGAGCGCGTGCAAGGTGGAGGGCAGAGAGAATCCTGACCAGGATCCATACCCAGCACGGAGCCCAAGGTAGGGCTCGATCTCACAACCTTGAGGTCATGACCTGAGCTGAAACCAAGAGGCAGACGCTTAACTGAGCCACCCAGATGCCCCCTGATGCTTTTTTTTTCTTAAGAGCCCTTATCTCTTAAAAATATATTCCTAAACATTTATGGATGAAATAATGGGGCGGTTGACAGGCAGCGGAATAGAGTGGGTTATAGGTGATGAAAAGGTGGGCTCCCCAAGTGGACCACGGTTGGAATGGAGTGGTGATTACCATGTGGAGGTCGCTATACTCCCCATTAGCATTCATTCTACTTCGGTATGCATATAAAATTGTTCACAGTAAATAAGAAATAAGCATTAGCAGGTCAGTTCCATGTGAATTTCCCAGGAGGAACAGAGACAGATGGTGGGGTGGGAGGCCCTGTGGAAGACTTACCTTTCAGATAAGACAAATTTTCCATCTTTGAGGCTGGGTAGCTTCTTCAGGGGGTTGATCTCTATGTACTCCTTGCTGTAGTGGTGACCTGAGAAAGGCAGGAATGGTAAAGGTCTGAGGGTGCTGGGACCCCAGGGAAGAGAGAACAAGTTCTCCCAGAGCAGAAATGCCTTCCTCCCCCATTTCCTCTAGAAGGGGAAACAAACCCAGAGGAATAGCATGGCTCACTTCAGGTCAAAGGGCAAGTCAGCTATAAAACAGGAATTAAGATCAAGTCTCCTACCCTACGACCCAGCAATTGCACTACTGGGTATATACCCTAAAGATACAAAGGTAGTGATCCTCAGGGGCACATGCACCCTAATGTTTATAGCAGCAATGTCCACAATAGCCAAACTATGGAAAGAACCTAGATGTCCATCAACAGATGAATGGATAAAGAGGAGGTGGTATATATGTACAATGGAATACTATGCAGCTGTCAAAAGAAACGAAATCTTGCCATTTGCAACGACATGGATGGAACTAGAGGGTATCATGCTGAGCGAAATAAGTCAATCAGAGAAAGACAATTATCATATGATCTCTCTGATATGAGGAACTTGAGGGGCAGGGTGGGGAGTTGTGGGGGGTAGGGAGGGAAAAATAATGAAACAAGATGGGATGGGGAAGGAGACAAACCATAAGAGACTCCTAATCTCACAAAACAAACTGAGGGTTCCTGGGAGGTGGGAGGGTAGGCATAGGGTGGATGGGTTATGGACATTGGGGAGGGTTTGTGCTATGGTGAGTGCTGTGAAAGGTGTAAGCCTGATGATTCACAGACCTGTACCCCTGGGCAAATAATAAAATTGAAAAAATTTTTTTGGGTGGGGGGGAAAAAAGATCAAGTCTCCTGCCTTCATCCCAGGTTTGGTGACCAGGACCACCTGTTGGCAGAAACTGGCAGAAATTGGAGGCCTCCAGCCTCCACTCCCAACTCTGGGCCTGAAGCCACAGTCCATGAAACAGCAGAAGCCCCAGAAGCCTGGATCCTCCCCCGAATAGTCCCCTCTAAAAGGGGCAGGGCAGCCAAAAGCCCCAGCCCAGCACACAGCAGGAATCCAAAAGGGAGCCTCTCATATGCAATCAGTCTATGAGAAGTTTTGTTTTGTTGTTGTGTGTTGGCATTTTTTTTCAAGGTCATTATGTTATTTTTTACCATTTTTTAAATTTAAATTCAATTAATTAACATATAATGTATTATTAGTTTCAGAGGTTGAATTCAGTGATTCATCAGTCTTATATATGAGTACCCAGTGCTCATTACACTACATGCCCTCCTTAATGTCCATCACCCAGTTACCCCCTCCCCCAACCCCTCCCCTCCAGCAACCCTCAGTTTGTTTCCTATGATTTAGAGTCTCTTATGGTTTTCTTTTCTTTTCTTTTTTAAGTAAGCTCTCTGCTCAACATGAGCCTGAACTCACAACCCCGAGATCAAAAGTCCACACACTCTACCAACTGAGGCAGCCAGGTGTCCCAATCTATTGGGAGTTTTAACCCTGTTGCCTCTGGCTGGAAACATTTCTGGGGCCGGACTCACATCTCATTTCAGAGCGTCAGGTCTCCCCCTCTATATTCTAGAGACTTCTGCCTTGGCAACCTGAGCTTTTAAGTATCCCTTCTGTGCTTGGGATAATGTTGGACACCAGTGCTCTGCACGCCTCTCAGGGTCTATGTCACCCTGAGCAGGTGTGAACACGTTGGGGAGGATCAGGCGTGGACTGAAGCAGGAGCCTTGACTCAGTTTGAATGACCACACCCTTCCACAGCCTTTGCTGACTGATCAGAGGTGCTGCAGCTAACAAGACGCTACCCTCCCGCAAGGAAAAGCCAAAGGCACTGGGTGGGAGACCGGGGGACGCTCAGCAGCTCTGCCTTCCCCTTTACCTTATAAGAGCCTGTTCATCATAGCAGGGTAGAATGTGTGGGAGCATGGACAGCCTACAATTCCCTTGGGAAACGTTTCTTCCCTGGGGGACTTTGATGGGGAAGGGGGAATCTCCTCTGTGTCTCAGCTTGGAGACACCCTGCCCTTGTGCCCTGCTGCCCCTCAGGGCCAGACCTATGCCCTGCAGCAGGGGGTGCCTACCCTTTAGCATATCCACGAACTGGAAGTCGAAGGGGATGCTGTTCTTCCTAGCGAAGATATAGACAGCACGGCAAGACGCTGACAGCAGGTCCAGATAGAGCTCCAGGCCCATGCTGAGACACACGGTGGGCGCCCCCACCAGGCACAGCCACCAGGCTCTGAACCTGAACCTATATACAGCCTGAGCCCTTGGCCTTGACCCTGTGCCCTTCAGCCGTCTCCAACCCAGGCCCAGGGCCCTGTGTTCTGGAACTTTTTGCTTCATTCGGTGTTGCCATAAGGACAGGAGGCCCGGAATTCTCACAGCACCAAGGATTCTGGGGAAACTCAGGGGTAGACTAGGAAGAGGCCCCTGGCTCGGGGGCAGAAGGTGGGGGCTACCCGCAGCCCTGCCCTTCCCCTCCCTCTTGGTGCATGTGTGTGCCTGTGGCCCATTTCTGAGAAGGACTTACACATGGGAATTCTCAGGGCCAGAACTTCATTGCAGAACATGACCCAAGGGGCTTTGCAGGGTCCAGAATGAGGACAGGGCAATGAGAACGAACCACAGAGGGTTTCAGAAGCAGGGCTTAGGGGTATGCATAGGTCAGTCTAGCCTGAACTGTAGCTAGAAAAGTTGGGAGGAAAGGAAACGGGAGCCTGCAAACAGTCAGGGCACCGGGGACAATGGTGCAGGAGTGTCAGGGGTCAGCCAGCCGGGCTGCACCATGTAGAGAAGCCCAGAAACTTCTGGCCTGGCTTGGGACTGGCAGTGGCCAGGGGAACTCAGCACCTGGCAACTCAGGAAGGTAACTGGACCCATATGGAGAGGTTTGAGTGCTGTCGCTTGAGGCTGCGTCATCGAGGGACATCTCTTGCCCCTTTGATTCTGCTCAGAAGCGGGAGACCCCACCTCCTAAGGCCGAGTGAGGCTGGAGACAAGTGCAGGGCACACAGCGTGTTTATTGTGGGCGGGAGAGAGCAGGGGATCGGGCGCGGCTGCTCCCCTCTCAGCTGAGCCGCTCCAGCAGTCTCTGCACCAGCTCCTGGGCCAGCTTGGGGTCCCGCTGGGCGTCTCGGGGGTCCTGAGGCTGTAGCACAAGACTGTGGGCATCCCGGACGAGCTCAGGGCCCAGAGCAGCCTCCACTCGGGCTCGCCACGCTGCCAGCCGGGGCCAGTCTTGGAAGATGTCACAGCCGACGGCAGTGGGCTGGGGAGACAAGGCAGCTGGAGCAGGGGACTCAGCCCTGGGGGGACCTAGGGTCCCCCCTCCCCCAAAAGGGCAAGCAGGCAAGAGAAGCTCACCTGCATCAGCTCCGTGAATGCCATCAGATCTGCCAGGGAGAGCTGCTCGGTGGCCAGGAAGGGCTTGGCGGCCAGCACCTCCTGATCCAGGTGCCTCAGAGCTGGCTTCAGCTTCCCCAACAGCTGGTCTAGCCGCACGGGATCCACGGGCTGCCCCGAGAAACGGGGCAGGAGGGACTGTGCGGGGGAGAATCGAGGCAGCTCAAACACCCTTGGCCAGCTGGCCACCCCTCCTGGCCGCCATCCGTCAGTGATACCCCCCTGGGGCACTGTATCCAGAAGGATTCCGAGGTGTCATTCAGACTCGGGGGAAGGAGTGCTGTGACAGATTACGGATGTCTACCTGGGACTGGGGATGAGAGGCTGTATATATGCCAACAGGTTCTTTCCAGCACTGGGGGTGGGGGGGTGCTCCAGCTCCCACCCAAGCCTGCACACTAGGGCAGGGAGTCTCACCTTACACAGGTAGACGTTGGTGGCCGGCAGTTGGACGGCAGTGTGCTGCCACGCCAGGTACTCGTCCACGCGTGCGCGGGCCTGCAGCTCGGTGGGGTACCAGTGGGCCGCCGCCTGGTACTTGTGGTTCAAGTATAAGAGGATGGCCACGCTGCAAATAGGAGGCATTGGAGATTTCCCCCACCCTCAGCGCTAGGCAGCCTCAAGGTCTCACAAACAGGTTGATCTGGCTGGACCTCTCTTCCAACGCCACGCCAGGGGAGGACGCCCCCATTCCCACATCCCCACCAATGGTCATCTTCTCCCCACCAAACCGCTCCATTCCTCAAGTGCTCCCCCAGGGGTCCACATTTCTTTCTTTCTTTCTTTTTTTATTTTATTATTTGCCCCAGGGGTACAGGTCTGTGAATCATCAGGCTTACACATTTCACAGCATTCACCATAGCACAAACCCTCCCCAATGTCCATAACCCACCCACCCTATCCCTACCCTCCCACCCCCCAGTAACCCTCAGTTTGTTTTGTGAGATTAGGAGTCTCTTATGGTTT
>LNAC01000325.1:1128002-1149049 GCA_002007465.1 Ailurus styani | reverse complement strand
AGTCTCTTATGGTTTGTCTCCTTCCCCATCCCATCTTGTTTCATTATTTTTCCCTCCCTACCCCCTACAACTCCCCACCCTGCCCCTCAAGTTCCTCATATCAGAGAGATCATATGATAATTGTCTTTCTCTGATTGACTTATTTCGCTCAGCATGATACCCTCTAGTTCCATCCATGTCGTTGCAAATGGCAAGATTTCGTTTCTTTTGACAGCTGCATAGTATTCCATTGTACATATATACCACCTCTTCTTTATCCATTCATCTGTTGATGGACATCTAGGTTCTTTCCATAGTTTGGCTATTGTGGACATTGCTGCTATAAACATTAGGATGCATGTGCCCCTGAGGATCACTACCTTTGTATCTTTAGGGTAAATACCCAGTAGTGAGATTGCTGGGTCATAGGGTAGCTCTATTTTCAACTTTTTGAGGAACCTCCATACTGTTTTCCAGAGTGGCTGCACCAGCTTGCACTCCCACCAACAGTCTGGGGCCCACATTTCCACCTCCTCTCCCTTCTACTACCCCAGCCAGCCCTCTGCCTCCAGGCCCCACTCTCTGGCATCAGAGTCCTGAGCAGGAAGCAGGCAGACCTGCCGTGGACCGCCTGTCGGAGGGGTCTCCCAGTTCCCTCCCAGGCCAGTGCCCCCCAGAATGCCTTTCTTGACCCCCCCCAGGCTCCTGGTACTTGGGGACCAGTTTAGATTCTCAGGCAAGTCCTGGGAGGGGGTTATAATTACTCCCCCATTTTACGGAGGAGAAACATGAGACGCGAAGTTCTGTGACCTGTGTACAGCAGACAGTGAGGATGTGGGGAACTGGGATTCATTTTTTTTTAGAATGAGGCTATTTTCCTCATTTTTTTTAAAGATTTTATTTATTTGACCAAGAGAGAGACAGCGAGAGAGGGAACACAAGCAGGGCAGAGGGAGAGGGAGAAGCATGCTTCCTGAGGAGCAGGGAACCCGATGGAGGGCTCAAACCCAGGACCCTGGATCATGACCTGAGCTGAAGGCAGATGCTTAACGACTGTTAAGCCGCCCAGGAGCCCCGGGAACTGGCATTCAGAGCCCAGTGCAAATCTGCAGCTGCCTGCCTCCTGGCTCCTGGGACTGAGAAGCCGGGTTTGGGACATCCAGGGAGGGCTGACCTCAAGCTCTGATGTGCCTCAGCTCGCTCCAGGGGGTCCAGGCCTGACTGACTGACCTATGCCCCCTTTTCCCAGGCTGAAGCTACCAGGTTTAGCCCCAAAGCAGCCCCCTAGTCCAGCCCCTGTCTCCAAACTGGGAGAGACACACCAGTTTGGAAAAATCTCCCAGTGAGGGGTTATCAGTTTTCTGCCTTCCTCCCTCCACCTCCCCCAACCCAGAAACCTCCACAGACCCCAGGACCCTATTACCTCTCCGCCAGCAGGAAGTCCCCATCTTTGAGGGCAGGTACCTTCCCCAGGGGGTTCACCTTCAGGAATTCAGGCTTCAGGTGCTCCCCTGAGTGGGTGGAGAAGATGAGTGGCTCAGCAAGTTCTGGCCCCTGGACACCCCCCACCCCCCCATGGACCCAGCCTCGTCAAGGCTCACCCTGTCCTAGCTTCACAGGCCGCAGCTCAAAGGGAATGCCATTCTTCCGGGCAAAAATGTAGATGGCACGGCAGGGGGGCGAGTACAGGTCCAGAAACAGCTCCAGTGGCATGGCTGCGCCTCCCTCTGTCCTCACCTACCATCGCTTCTCGGCCTTTTGGCTAAGATCAAGTGTCCTCACCTACCCTCCACTCGGGTCTGCCTCTGAGGGTTTGTTTGGCCCTTCCAAAATGGGGCCCGAAGAAATTTGTTCCCCTCCCTGAAAACTACTTCCTCTAAGCTGCTAGCTGGGCGCCCACCAAGCCTCCACGCCTCCCGGCCTCTGTGGAATGGAGGTGGGGTGGGCTGTTGGAGACTTGTCATGGGTTTTCCACAGCAGGGTCCCCAGCCTGGCCCTTCTCCTTCACAGGATGTTACAAAGGCCTGGACACCCCCACGGCCTGCTTCTTCCCTCTGGCTGGGCCACCCCCTTATCTCTGCTTCCCGGCAGCCAGGCCAGCTTTCACAATCCTCGCTGAGGTGGGAGGCTCCCCAGCTGCAGACACACGATTGGTCTTTGAGGCCTTTTGTGTCTTTCCTCCCACTGCGCCTGTGCCTCACACACACACACACACACACACACACGCACGCACGCACGCACACACACAGAGTCTCATACACACAGAGTATGCACTCACAAACACACAGATTCACAGTCACAAACTCACACAGTCACACAGAGTCTCCACACACAGTCACACACACACACACACACACACACACACATACAGACTCACACACCAGTCATGCACTCACACACACACAGATTCACACTGTCCACACTCACACATACACAGTCACATACTCTCACACAATCACACATAGTCACACACACAGTCATGTCACTCACACACACACAGACACACAGAGTCATGCACTCACACACAGACTCACACACACAGACACCCACAGTCATACACACGGAGTCACGAACTCACACACACAGACTCACACACACAGAGTCACGCACTCAGAGATTCATGCACAGTCACACAGTCACACATACACAGTCACATACTCTCACACAATCACACAGAATCACACACACACAGAATCATATCACTCACACATACACACAGACACACACAGAGTCATACTCACACACAGACTCACACACAAACACAGACACCCACAGTCATACACCCGGAGTCATGAACTCACAAACACACAGATTCACATGTAGTCACACACAGAGTCCCCACACACAGTCACACATGCACACACATACACACACACACACAGTCACGCACTACAAACACACAGATTCACACACAGTCACACAGAGTCCCTACACACACTCACACACACAGACCCACACACACAAAATCACGCACTGACACACAGACTCACCCACACATATACAGACCCCCACAGTCATACACATGGAGTCACGAACTCACAAACACACAAATTTACACACGATCACACATTCACATAGTCACATATTCTCACACAGTCACACAAAGTCACATACACAGAGTCTCTCAGTCTCTCACACTCACACTTGTATGACCCTACCCCCACCCCCTCAGCCCAGGCCTCTCCTCTCTCCAGTCAGAGCAACTGTCCTGACATGCTGACTTGGTAAAGACATCTCTCTTGGGCGCCTGGGTGGCTCAGTGGGTTAAAGCCTCTGCCTTCAGCTCAGGTCATGACCCCAGGGTCCTGGGATCGAGGCCCATGTCAGGCTCTCTGCTCAGTGGGGAGCCTATTTCCTTCCTCTCTCTCTGCCTGCCTCTCTGCCTACTTGGAATCTCTCTCTCTGTCATATAAATAAATAAAATCTTTAAAAAAAAAACACCTCTCTCTATTGATTTATTTATTTGAGAGAGAGAGCACGTGAGCACCCAGGTGGGGGAAGGGCCAGAGGGAGAGAGTACCCAAGCAAACCTCCTCTGAGCACAGAGGCCCAACTCAGGGCCCCATCCCATGACCCATGAGAGCAAGACCTGAGCCAAAACCAAGAGTCAGACGTTTAACCAACTGTACCACCAGGCACCTCAAGGCATCTGTCTCCTGACTGTCTTCCTCTGATGCCCCCCCCCACCTCAGGTGCATCCCCCCCAAACCCTGGGGCTCAGGCCAGCCCTGTGGAGTCTTCCCTCCTCCTTACCCAGACCTGATCCCTCCAGCCCCACCAGCCTCCTGATCAGTCTCTCTACATCCACCAAAGGCCCTCTGTCCCAGTCCACACCACACCACAGGGATTTCTCGAGTCCCAGTCAGATCCTGTGCTCCCCTGTGCAATGCCCTCCCACAGCCCAAGTGCCCTTAGCCATGCGGGGCCCCCTCGCCCCATGTAGCCACACCTCCAACCTTGTCTATTTTTCTCCCTTCCTCCTGGACTGTCCTGTGCACTACTTTTCTGTCAGAACCCGAGTCTTGAGATGCTGAGGGGTGAGCTGTGGGTAGCACCTCCATGGACCCAGAGAACAGCCGTGGGTGGGTTGGGAGATGGGGCCTAGCATCCACACTGGCCGAGGCTCATGGGGGGGGGGTGTCATGGAGCAGGTGACAGCCTGAGCAGCCCCCTGGGAACCAAGCCAGGGCCTCCCAGGAAGCTGTCCCCACCCCATTCTGGGACCTGAGGAGGTCGGAGCCACTCCCTGACTTTCTTGACTCATGTAAGGCAACTGTAATGCCTTCCCCACAGTTTTCACAGGAACTGAAATCCACCAGGCAGGACTTTCAGGGACAAAGTCGACCCGCCACAAACACACGTACTTGTAGGACATGTGACTTGGGCAGGGCTGTCCCGACCCTTGGTTTCAAGGATGTTTCTTGGTTCAACCCAACCAGTGAAGACCCTAGGCCACTCTGATTGGATCAGGCAGGGTCCAGGGCTGTGGCAGGACTTTCTGGGAAGGAGGGACACGGAACTGGCACAAAGCAGACCCCTGCTGAGCTCCAGGGTCCTTCCCAAGCAAAGGCTCTGGAAGCCACCAGATGCAGAAGCCCAGCTGGCTCAGACTCTTCCCCAGTGGAGAGGGAGGGCCAGGGCCAGGCAGCCCCCAGGAGCCAGGCTGTCCAGAGCCGGACATCCTGGAGCTTCGGCAGAAGGGAGCGAAGCCATGCAGGCCCAGCCTGGCTGTGGATGGGAGGCTGGGCTCAGACCTGGCTTGCCCAGAGCCATCAGTGAGTCCAATGCTCGGGACCTGTAACCCAGCCCTGCACAGAGAACCCCAGCTGGCTTTACCATATTGGACAGGGGCCCCAGCCATGCGGTACAGGGGAGGAGTGAGAGAGGGGCAACAGAGAGAGAGTAACCTGGAAGCAAGATGGGGAGACAGAGAGAGGGCGGAGGGAGGAATGGAATTCTTCCATTTGTTCATTGACTCATTCATTCACTCATCCAATGGAGAGAGACTCAGAGACAGACAAAAAGCAGTGGAGGGAGAATAGGCCAGGAGACCAGAGAGGAACCTTTCTTATGTCTCCCAGCCCTCCAAACAGGACCTGTGATGTAACACTGGTGGGGTCCCCCTGAGGGATTGACCGCCTATGCCAAGACTTTTGGGATGGGGCTGTGGGCCCCAGCATAGCCCTGCCCCCCGGAAAGCCCCCATTTGCTCCTGCCAAGCCACCTGCCATGCACAATACAGCCAAGACCCATAGACCTAAGGGTCATGGACAGGCCACCGCTGAGGCTTTGAGTCTGGGGACACCAGCCCAGGAGGGAGGGATAGCCATGCCATTGATCCCACCCGGGACCCAAGGCAGCCACAAGACCTGAGGGAGGCCAGGGAGGGATCCCACCACACACTTCCAGGGGCAAGCAAAAGGTGGGGGGAGGGTGGTTCTCAATCTATCAGACAGATGGCACCCCTGGCACCTCCCCCAGGCTGGATCAGTGGAGGGAGGCTGCCCTACCAAGCCCATGCCTTCCCCACTAACTCCTTCAGCCTCATAAGGTCGACTTAAGCATCCCCGGGGGACTGGAGGTCAAGGCCCTGCCCTTGGGAATTTGTCTGTCCCTGTTCCTGCCCAGCTTCTTCCTGGGTGACTGCATACAGGTGAGCAAAACCAGCGTCTTCCAGGTGGGTGGAGGGCAGGCTCGGTCTGCAGCCCCGACTCTCCAGCACCTTGGTCCTGCCCACACTTGTCATATTCCCTTATCACCCATCTCACTGGGATCCACGCAGGCATGCCTGGGGTGCCCTGGGAGCCATCATCATGCCAGCTCGGGCACTCATTCATGAGGGCACGGGCCAAGAGGCAGGATGCCCCCAGAGGGCCACCGTCTGGTATTTGCAGGCAAGGTGCCAACAGTGGCCTTGAGGACCCTCACCCAACCATCCCCACCTCCCTCAGAAGCCTGCAGGACTCTGGCAGAGGAAGTCTCTGCCATTGATAGATTCCCCTTCATGCTGTCCTCCCCCTAGCTGTGCACACCCCACTACACTGTCCAGTGGTCAGGCCATGCCCCTGAGCAACAATAGTTCCTAGGAACTAACAGCCAGCCCTCAGCATGGCTCGGGAGCCTGTGCTCATCCTGCCACCAGGACCTTGGCCTGCCAGCACACCCTTCGCCATGCCCAGCTACTGGAGAGTCCCAAACACACTCGACCTTCCTGCTTCCAGCATTAGCTCAGGCCCTTTCCTCCGCCAAGACCAGTTCGGAATTCAAGGTCTTTTCCAGGAGCCTCTTCTGTCTCTCCTCCTGCTGGGAGACCCCCCTGTCCTTTGATGGTGCCCAGCGAGGCTAGTTCAGCGGGGCCACCCTCCAGGACATAGCTATCGCCTACACTAAACTCACAGTGAGTGTTTACTGTTCATTTATGTCTTGCATTTCATTGCAGTGTCTTTTGAAAGCAAAAAACACAAAACAAAAAAGTAGCTGGTGTGGGTCTAAAAGGCACAGGTTGCCTCCACCACCAACCCTCTGAGGAAGATGGAAAAAGCCCGGGAAAGCAAGCAAATATGAGGAATTTCTGAAAGGGAGGCCACAGGAACAGGATCCAAGAGGGAAGACACCCACCGGAGACCCCCAGGGCAGAACAGATGCAACAGGGGAGCAGCTCAGGGCTCAGGCTGGGAATGACACAGGATGGGTAGAGCAAGGGGTTCAAAGGCCCAGGGGAAAATGGACTGAGTCCGAGGTTAAGGACCCCATTTATTGGTTGGCAGCGCCATCTACTGTCACATCCAAGAACTGCAGCCACTAAGCCTCATGGCCTCCTGTGGGGTGTCCTGAGAGGCTGGGGACCCTGGTCCTCTCCTGAGAAAACAAATCACCGGACAGAAAACAAACGTTGGCAAATGGAACTCTGAGAAACTTGAAAGTGTCGTGTGCTTTGATCTGTGCTGTTTCTGTTACATAAGTTCAACTTCCTAAGTTTTCTGTTCAGGCACGTGGTCGGTGATGTGAAACCCTTGTTTATAAAACAAGGTGTAGGGGCGCCTGGGTGGCTCAGTGGGTTAAGCCTCTGCCTTCGGCTCTGGTCATGGTCTCAGGGTCCTGGGATAGAGCCCCACATTGAGCCCCACATCGAGCCCCACATCGGGTTCTTTGCTCAGCGGGGAGTCTGCTTCTCCCTCTCCCTCTGCTTGCCCCGCTCCTTGCTTGTGCTCTCTCTCTCTCTCTCTCTCTCTCTCTCTCTCTCTGTTAAATAAATAAAATCTAAAAAAAACACAAAAACAAAAAAAATCAGGGTGTAGTCTTTGTGATGATTAAAAATGCTATGTTTTTCTTTTTAAGATTTTTTTTTTAATTTGACAGAGAGAAACAGCCAGAGAGAGAACACAAGAAGGGGGAGTGAGAGAGGGAGAATCAGGCTCCCCACTGAGCAGGGAGCCAGATGCGGGGCTCGATCCCAGGACCCTGGGCCCAAGACCTGAGCCAAAGGCAGACATTTAATGACTGAGCCACCCAGGTCCCCAAAGATGCTACATTCTTTCCTCCTTAGATCCCACTAGGATGCTAATGAATCTGGTCATCAAAGAGTTAATAGGGCACGTAGTGCAGCTCGACTCTTTCCCCCAAATCTGCTTATTCTCTGTCACCTTGTTCCTGTAAGATAATATTCATGCTTGACAAGTGATAACCAAATGTTAATTCCGTTGTTTTGCGGGAGCTCCAGGTTTCATAAAGAAGCCAGTGGAACCCAGGACCACTGACTTCCTCTTTGAGCACAACAAAATGAAATTGACCCTCCCACACTCAGCAAACTTCCTGGGGTTGGTCTTGAGTCACATGACTCTTCTCCCCTTTACCCAGACCCTCTTTTGCTGGCCTTTATTATTTTTTTTTTAGACTTTTTTTTTTTTAGATTTTATTTGTGAGAGGGAGAGAGCACACTCACAAGCAGGGGGAGCAGCAGGCAGAGGGAGAAGCAGGCTCCCTGCTGAGCAAGGACGCCCCCCCCCGCCCCAATGGGGGACTTGATTCCCAGGACCCTGGGACCATGACCTGAGCTGAAGGCACACCCTTAACTGCCTGAGCCACCCAGGCACCCCTCGCTAGCCTTTAAAAATCCCTGACTCTACCCCTTCGGGTAAGCAGGGGTGTGTGTGTGTGTGTGTGTGTGTGTGTGTGTGTGTGTGTGTGTGTGTTTACCTTTATTTACCTTTATTTTATTTTAGACTTATTTATTTATTTGAGAGAGAAAGCACATGCACGAGCTGGGAGAAGGGCAGAGGGAGAGAATCTCAAGCAGACTCCCCACTAAGGGTGGAGCCAGACCGAAGCTTGAGCTCACAACCTGAGATCATGAGCTGAGCTGAAATCAAGTGTTGGATGCTTAACCAACTGAGCCATCCAGGCATCCTATTTTATTTGTTTAATCACCTTCAGATAGATTATTTTTTAATTTTAATTCCAGTATAGCTAACATGTAGTATTATATTAGTTTCAGGTGTACAATATAGTGATTCAACAATTCTCTACATTGGTCAGTGCTCATCATGGTAACTGTACTCTCCATCCCCATCCCCTATTTCACCCACCCCCCCTTACCCCCCTCCCCTCTGGTGACCACCAGTTTGTTCTCTATAGTTAAGAGTCTGGGTTTTCGAATGTTTATAGCAGCCATGTCCACAATAGCCAAACTATGGAAAGAATCTAGGTGTCCATCAACAGATGAATGGATAAAGAAGATGTGGTATATATATATATATATACAATGGAATACTATGCAGCTATCAAAAGAAATGAAATCTTGCCATTTGCAACGACGTGGATGGAACTAGAGGGTATTATGCTGAGCAAAATAAGTCAATCAGAGAAAGACAATTATCATATGATCTCTCTGATATGAGGCATTTGAGAGGCAGGGGGTGGTTGTGGGGGGGAGGGAGGGGAAAAGTGAAACAAGTTGGGANTTTTTTTGACAGAGAGAGAGGGATCACAAGTAGGCAGAGAGGCAGGCAGAGAGAGAGGAGGAAGCAGGCTCCCTGCTGAGCAGAGAGCCTGATGTGGGCCTTGATCCCAGGACCCTGAGATCATGACCTGAGCTGAAAGCAGAGGCTTTAACCCACTGAGCCACCCAGGCGCCCAAGAGACTCTTAATCTCAGGAAACAAACAGGGTTGCTGGGATGTGGGGGGTAGGGATAGGGTGGCTGGGTGATGGACATTGGGGAGGGTTTGTGCTATGGTGAGTGCTGTGAAATGTGTAAGCCTGATGATTCACGGACCTGTACCCCTGGGGCAAATAATACATTATATGTTGATTAAAAAAAAAAAGAAGAGTCTGTGGGGTTTTTTTTGTTCATTTGTTTTGTTTCTTAAATTCCATATATGAGTGAAATAATACAGCATTCATCTCTCTAACTGACTTATTTCACTGAGCATAATACTGTATAGCTCCATTCATGTCATTGCAAATTGCAAGATTTCATTCTTTTTCATGGCTGCATAATATTCCATTATACATACATACATACATACCTACATACATACATACATAAATTATACACACACACATATCTTTATCATTTATCTACCGATGGACGCTTGGGCTGCTTCCATCATTTGATTGTTGTACATAATGTTGCAAGAAACAGGGTTACATATATGTTTTTGAATTAATGTTTTCATATTCTTCAGGTAAATACCCAATAACAGAATGACTTGACCATACACTGGTTCCATTTTTAACTTTTTGAGGAACCTCCACACTCTTTTGCAGAGAGGCTGCACCCATTTGCGTCCCCGCCAACCGTGCATGAGGGTTCCTTTTTCTCCACATCCTCACCAACACTAGGGAACATTTGAGGCTTGTCCCCTGTACTATCGTGTGGCCGCCTTCACACTCGATGTCTCACCGATGGGCTCTGCTGTGTGTTGGACAGATGAACCTGGGTTTGGTCACACCAGAATGAACTAGAAAGGCACACAAGCAGGAAGAAGGGAAAAGAGGAGTGGGGCTTTGGTGGGCACGTGTTCAACAGCTCTCTGTGAGATGAGGAGATCTAAAGCAGGACTGTGGGAAGGAGCCCCAATCTCCAGGCCCACAGGGCAGACATGGGGCTAGGAAAGAAGATGCAAAGAAGATGCCTGAGGTGGCAGGATTTTGGCCTGGCACGACCCCCAGAACTCATATTTCATGGAAGCCAGTGACAGGTGGGTGAGGTCAGGGGCCTTCGCGGCTGTACCAATGTAAGCCCCAATTAGGGCGGAAGGTTCAAAGGAGCTTATCCGTCCATATCCCAAATACCATTCTCAGGTATGAGGGCCTCTCACAAATGACACGAAAAGGTCACAGGAGAAGAAATGCAAAGGGCTCCGAACTCTTGAAAAGTACCCAGGTTTTCTTTTTTTAAATGTAAATCCCCAGGGAAACTAGTGTGAGAATCCACTCTGTCTCCGTCCACCTGCCACGCTCAAGCTTTTCAGCACGAGAAGGCACACATGCATGTCACGTTAGGAGCTCGAGTGTCCTCCCCCCACACCCCTATGTTGAAGTCCTAACCCCCAATGGGCCCTAATCCAATCTGACTGATGTCCTTGTAAGAGATATTAGGACCCACAGAGAGACACAGACGTGTCTCACATGCATAGGGAAAAGACCACGTGAGGACACAGGGAAAAGGTGGCCGTCTGCAAGCCCAGGAGAGAGGCTTCAGGAGAAACCGACCTTGCCAGCGCCTTGATCTTGGACTTCCAGACTCCAGCACTTCGAGAAAATAAGTTTGTTTTTTTAAGCTCCCCACCGCCCCACCCCGCTCTGTGGTATCTTGGTATGGCATCCAGAGCACACTAATGAAAACAATCCACGAGAGTTAGGACCACCTCCACAGACAGCAGTGTGATGATATCTAACAAAAAGGGCATGTGATGGCAGAATCAGACCTTCAAAGGCAGAGGACAAACTGATGGGTGGCAGAGGGAAAGGGGGTGGGGGCTGGGCAAAATGGGAGCTATAGGCTTCCAGTCACGGAATGAAAACAGCAGCGGCATGAAAGGCACGGTGTAGGGAATACAGTCTATGACATTGTAATGCATTGTGTGATAACAGATGGTGGCTACGTTCATGAGCCTACCATGATGTGTAGAGCTGTCGAGTCACTACGCCATCCTCCTGAAACTGGTATAACACTGTGTGTCCACTAAAAAAACAAAACAGTGGGAACGCCTGGGTGGCTCAGTCATTAAGTGTCTGCCTTCCACTCAGGTCATGATCCCAGGGTCCTGGGATGGAGCCCCGCATCCGGCTGCCTGCTCAGCAGGGAGCCTGCTTCTCCCTCTCCCACTCCCCCTGATTGTGTTCCCTCTCTCACTGTGTCTCTCTCTGTCAAATAAATAAATAAAACATTTTTTAAATAAAATAAATTAAAACAACAAAAAAACCCAAATTTAATAAATATTTTTTAAAAATCATTCCATTTCCCTCCAAACCCCCCCAAAAAAGACGTGACACCTTTAGCCAGCAATACTATTTGTGGGAGTGTCCCACAACCGTACTCAGCAGTGACCCACAGGGGCACTGGCAGTAATAGTCACAGATTACCGGTCCATTGGCAGGAACGCGTGCCCCTGTCACTGTCCACAGGTGCGGGGGCAGCCGTGCACTGTAGTAAAGCATTTGCGAGCTGCTGTGCCAGGCTCAGGGAGACTCCACGAGCTCATACACACAAGGTGCTCAGAGCAGGGTCTGGCACATCAGCAACTATAGTTTACAACTCGGCTTCCCCAACTCTTCAAAATGAATAAATAAATAAAAATGTTCTCAGGATACCTGGGTGGCTCAGTCCGTTAAGGGTCTGACTCTGGATTTCAGCTCAAGTCGTGATCTCAGGGGTCATGGGATCAAGCCCCACATTGGGCTCCATGCTCAGCTCTGAGTTTGCTTGTCCCTCATCCTCTGCTCCACCCCTTGCTTGCTCATTCCCTGCCCCCATCCCTAATCTCTTAAAATAAATAAATACAATCTTTTTTTAAAATGTTGTCTAATGAAATGGCTATGTGTCAAGATACTTCTCAATAACTAGTATCTCCCAGACACCAGTGTCTCCCACCCATCACCCCGCTGTCTGCCATTTTCTTATTCAAATTCAGAATTCCACAAGAGAATGGCAGTGATCCTCTGATGGCCCAGTCAGGCCTGCAAACTTGCTTTAGAAACCTGTTTGACAGCGACTTCGCTCTTTGAAGCCCTTAAGACAGGCTTCATCGAATTGAAAATCCAATGGAACTGTCCCAGTTTGGTCCTGATCAGTTTGAAACCCATTTGGTGTTGGTTGCATTGAGAGAATCCCTGGGCACAACTTGCAGCTCATCAGGAAAAAAATTCTCCCTGCTAACAATAACTCCCCCTCAGTCTGGGGGCTTAATGCTGATGTGAGACTGTTGTGTGATTTTATGCAGCTGGACAGTCTGGATTCCAGATTTGTATGTGTCTCGTCTTGTATCTCTAACTGGAAGCAAGACCCAGAGAGCGAAACAAAGTGGCCGGAGATCAGATGGTGTCCGGCAGCTTATTGCTGGTAATGATGTTAGGGACCGTCGCTATTTCCAAACCTGTCCAGCTGCTATTTTCCCTCCAAAGCCATGCCTGTTGGAGCCTATTCTCAATCAGCTCATGCTTACTTGGAGAGACAGGTCACAGTTTATGGAGTGCTGTGGGATGAACTAGCTAAGCATGGTCCGGGTGCCTTATGATGGACATTGCCTGCAGAAGACGATCTAAGTACAAAGAATGTTCCATTGTCATCACCGATAAAGACGTGGAGTTTAAGATTTAGGATGATGAGGGGGCGCCTGGGTGGCTCAGGCAGTTGGGCTCCCACTCCTGATTTTTGTGCAAGTCACGATCTCAGGGTCACGGGATGGAACTCCACGTGGGCTCTTCACTCAGTGGGGAGTCTGCTTGTCTCTCTCTCCCTCTGCCCCTCCCCCTGCACCACACACACTCTCTCTCTAAAATAAGTAAGTTTTTTTTTTTAAATGTAGGATAGGGCACCTGGGTGGCTCAGTGGGTTAAAGCCTCTGCCTTTGGCTCAGTTCATGATCTCAGGGTCCTGGGATCGAGGCCTGCATTGGGCTCTCTGCTCAGCAGGGAGCCTGTTCCCCCCTCTCTCTGCCTGCCTCTCTGCCTACTTGTGATCTCTCTCTCTCTCTCTGTGTCAAATAAATAAATAAAATCTTTAAAAATAAAATAAAATAAAATAAAAATAAAAAATGTAGGATAATGACGGTGTATTTCCATTCCTGGAAGCTCTCGAAGAAAGACCACAGAGAGAGGCTCAGCCTGCTCACCCTGCTGACGAAGCTGCAGGAAAGTCTGACAAACCAATATAACAGGAAGTGACAAACCAGTCTGGGTGTGTATTATCAAATATGGAAGGCTGCAGGAACACAAATCGATGACAATGATCTGTACTTTAAAAAAAAAAAAAGACTTTTATTGGGCACCTGGGTGGCTCAGTCTGTTAAGTGTCTGCCTTCAGCTCAGGTCATGATCCAAGGGTCCTAGGATCGAGTTCCATCCCTTATCAGGCTCCCTGCCTGCTTCTCCCCCTCTCCATCTGCCTGTCACTCTCTCTGCTTGTGCTCTCTCTCTCTCTCTCTGTCAAATAAATTAATTTTAAAAAATAAAATCTTTGGGCGCCTGGGTGGCTCAGTGGGTTAAAGCCTCTGCTTTCGGCTCAGGTCATGATCTCAGGGTCCTGGGATCGAGCGAGGCCCGCATCGGGCTCCCTGCTCAGCGGGGAGCCTGCTTCCCCCTCTCTGCCTGCCTCTCTGCCTCCTTGTGATCTCTCCCTCTGTGAAATAAATAAATAAAATCTTTAAAAAAAAAAAATAAATAAAATAAAATCTTTAAAAAAATTTTTATTTTTAGGTGACCTCTATACCCAACGTGGGGCTCGAACTCACAACCCTGAGATTAAGCATTGCATCCTCTACCAACCGAGACAGCCAGGCACCCCAATAATCTATACTTTGAACCCAAAGAAGCAAAGTGGTGAAATGTATGTTTTAGGAATCAGTCCAGATGTGAGTTTTTTTCTCAAGCAACCTCACCAAAGCCATAGAATGGGGTGGGTCTATAGAATCATTTTCTAGAAAGTATAGCTATCTGTGCTAACGTAAAAATAAGTTAATAAATGAATGGATGGAAGGATGAATGGATGAATGGATGGATAGATAGATGATAGATAGATAGATAGAGGGCACCTGGGTGGCTCAGTCAGTTAAGCAGCTGCCTTGGGCGCAGGTCATGATCCCAGGGTCCTGGGATCGAGCCCTGTATTGGGCTCCCTGCTCAGCAGAGAGCCTGCTTCTCCCTCTCCCTCCACCTGCCGCCCTGCCTACTTGTGCTGTCTATCTCTCTGTCAAATAAATAAATAAAATCTTGGGGAAAAAAAGATAGATAGAGGGCGCCTGGGTGGCTCAGGTCATGATCCCAGGGTCCTGGGATCGAGGCCCACATCGGGCTCTCTGCTCGGCAGGGAGCCTGCTTCCTCCTCTCTCTCTCTGCCTGCCTCTCTGCCTACTTGTAATCTCTCTCTCTGTGTCAAATGAATAAATAAAATCTTTATAAAAAAAAGATAGATAGATAGATGGATAGATAGATAATGTTTTTCATAGGTTAGAAGAACAGGCCAAATGGGCAAAAGGGCATGTGACTTTGCTCACACCCATGGCTGCCAGAAACTGGAACTAGAAGAAGCCAGATGCCTGAAGAGCCCAGGGTGGGGGACTAGAGGCTGGCTGGCAGGTACCTTGCAGCCAAAGTGAAGTTGTCATCCTTTAGGATAGGTACCCTCCTCACCTTGTCCCTTGGGCAAAATTCTCATTCAGATCATGCCTAGAGCAGGGGATCAGGACACAGGGAGCTGAATGGGACCAGGGTCAGAACCCCATCATCCCTCCACCTCCACACGAGGCACGTGCTCTCAGCTACCATGTCATCACACCGGTGAGGCTTGGGAGCTCCTGCTATGGGCTAGAGGTATGTCTTCCTTTGTCCTCCAAAGCCCTATGATGAAATTCTAACCCCCAAGGCGATGGTATGAATCCCTGGGGAATGGGATAGTACCCTTACAAAGAGACTCCGGAGAACCCCCAAGCTCATCCGACCATGTGAGGACCTGGAGAGAAAACAGTCATTTATGAACGAGGAAGCAGGCTCTCATCAGACACTGAACCTACTGGCACCTTGATCTTGTGCTTCACAACCTCCAGAAGTGCGAGAAAGAAGTGTTGGTCCCTTAAGCCACACAATCTTTGTTATTTTTGTTTTGGAGATTTTTTTTCTAAAGATTTTATTTATTATTTGAGATAGAGAGAGTGAGTGAGAAAGAGAAAGAGAGGGCACAAGCAGGGGGAGGGGCAAAGGGAGAGGGAGAAGCAGGCTCCCCTCTGAGCAGGGAGCCCAATGGGGGATTTGATCCCAGGACCCCGAGATCATGACCTGAGCCGAAGGCAGACGCTTGACTGACTGAGCCACCCAGGCAGCCCTCTGGTATTTTTGTTATAGCAACCCATGCAGCCTAAGGCACTGCCCAAGGTTCACAGGCAGGAGGCTTGGAGTGGTGGCTAGTTTCTGATGCGACTGCCTTCCCTCTGGGTAAGGGAGGCCGCCAGGCACAGATGGCAGGGGGCCCAAACATTCTGGCCTCCGAGAGGAAGGGATGGTGAGGAGGGGGCACGTGGCCTGGGAGGAGCAGGTCCCTGGAGCAGTACTACTGAGTCTGGCTTGGAGGGGATGCCTGGTGAAGATATGATGGGGCAGCCAGCCTGGGACAGCAGGTCCAGATAGAGCGCCAGGTCCTTGGGCGGCAGGGGTTCTGAGGGCAGGGATAGTACCCCTAAGTGTGACCAGGGCCAGCGAGAGGCCACCCCGTTCCCACAGCTGGGGATTCACCAGGAGGGCAGCTGGAGGCTGACTCTTCCACTGCCCGGAAGGACATGCCAGAATGAGGGTGCAGGAACCTAACACATCAGAGCCGAAACCTGGAACGAGCCCCAAGATTAGGAGGCAGTTCCAGGGACTACAGAAGAAATGTCAAACCACTCGCTAGAGCTAGTCCATGTCATGGGCTTGAAGACAGATGCCTCCCACCGAGCCTGGGGCTTTGTTTCAAACCCCCTTCCCATCACTGTCAATGTCATCACAGGTGGGCGCCTGGGTGGCTCAGCGGTTTAAAGCCTCTGCCTTCGGCTCAGGTCATGATCTCAGGGTCCTGGGATCAAGGCCCACATCGGGCTCTCTGCTCGGCAGGGAGCCTGCTTCCTCCTCTCTCTCTGCCTGCCTCTCTCCCTACTTGTGATCTCTCTCTCTCTCTGTCAAATAAATAAATAAAATCTTTAAAAAAAAAAAAAAAGAATGTCATCACAGGTAGTTGCAGCTGGTCACACCTGGGGCTGAGCCCAGTGCTTCTTACCTAGGATTCAGTCATCAGTAGAGTCCTGGGCCAATGCCTTCTGTTCCATGTGGCTGAAATTCCTCACTCGGACACATCTCGCTTTTGTTAGGTAGTTCGGGACAGGGGCACAGCTGACATTTTTTGCCTTCCCACAAGAGTGCTATTTTGGTTAGGCATAAAATCCCCTGTGGGGAAACCCATTGTCCTCAGTGTGGTTTTTCTATTCTAGAACTGCTGTTCAAATAGATGGAGACATTTTGATTCCCAGCCAGAAATGGCTACAAGGATACAACTGGCTACTGTTTCTCCAATTTAGATTGTGCCATACGCTGGAGGTATTCGAGACAGCATTAAGCCTTGCCATAAAAAAAACTAACTAACTAACTAACTAACAAACAAAAAACACCAAATACCATGAACTGAGTAGGAGGCTGGAGGAGGTCGAAGGTTCCTGATGCTGTCGACATCACCACACCGAGGGGTCTTTGCTCAGGTGGCAGGAATTTTCCCGAAAGTGCAGGTGAACTCGGTTTGCAATTTTCTAACACTCTAGGACCCGTGTTTTCATTCACCTCAAGATGGCAGTACCCTCCAACGAGGGCCCCTTCTTCAAGGTCTGATCTCAGCCCCACGGGACTCTTCTCGGGTTATTGCAGGCACCAGCACTGTCCTCAGAAGTCTGACTTCCACAGGGTGTCTCCTCCAGCACCTACATTTTGAGAATTCCAATTTCCTCCCTTGGTCCCCCGAGGGTTAGTGGCTATCTCTGTGATAATCTGGGTTTTCACTAAGAGTTCTATAATGCCCAGTGACCATTTCTTAATGTTGTTGTTGCTGTTGTGATGATGATGATGATGATGATGATGATGATTACTAAGGAGGCTCCCATCCAGCATGGAGCCTGATGCAAGTTTTGAACTCATGACCCCTGAGATCGAGACCAGAGCCAAGATCAAGAGTGGGATGCTTAACCAACTGAGCCACCCAAGCACCCCACCAATTCTTTATATTAAATTCTCTCCGGTAAAGTAACTGGTGTGGGCTCTGTCACACAGACAGATCTGGGGGATACACACTGTGGCTTCTACCACAACCTATAACCCCATTGTTTGCTCTTATGCTGAAACCGAATTGGGAGACAGGAATGCTTGTTAAGTCTTTTATGTTTCCCAGACTTCAAAAACCATCACCATAGCCCTTGAAACATCATCTATATCCTTTAGTAGCTTGCCATTCTAATGGATTTTTTACCATTTTGTTGCCCTAGTAACAATGTTATATATTGGCTTGTTATCTGTGAGGTTACTTGGATTAACCATGATGAGGGTTACTGGGACATACTTTTATTACATACATATAATATGACTGTGTAATAGAACCAATCCTTCTTGGTTTCTTTTTTTTTTAAGGATTTTTTTAAAGATTTATTTACTTATGCATTTATTTGACAGAGAGAGAGAGAGATCACAAGTAGGCAAAAAGGCAGGCAGAGAGAGAGGGGGAAGCAGGCTCCCCACTGAGCAGGGAGCCTGATGTGGGCCTCGATCCCAGGACCCTGAGATCATGACCTGAGCCAAAGACAGAGGCTTTAACCCACTGAGCCGCCCAGGCGCCCTCCTTCTTGGTTTCTTATTCAAGTGTCTGAGTCTTCATTATCTTTTTTTAAGATTTTATGTATTTATTTAAAGAAAGAGAGAGAGAGCATGCAGTTGGGGGGAGGAACAGAGAGAGGACAAGCAGACTCTGTACTGAGTGTGAACTGGACAAAGGACTCCATCTCAGACCCTGAAATCATGATCTGGGCTGAAATCAAGAGTCAGATACTTAGCCAACTGAACCACCCAGGCACCACAAGTCTTCATTATATATATTTTTAAGATTTTATTTATTTATTTGTCAGAGAGAGAGAGCACACAAGCAGGGAAAGTGGAAGGCAGAGGGAGAAACAGGCTCCCCGCCAAGCAAGGGACTCCATGCCAGGACCCTGGGATCATGACCTGAGTCAAAGACAGACACTTCAGCAACTGAGCCACTCAGGCATCTCCCCAAGTCTTCATTATATTTAAAAGACCAATGACATTTGCTGATTTTAAGTTGATTTGTTTTTCTTAATGCTATTGGATTTTCAGAGCTCTTTATATATGGTGGATTTTAGTCTTCTATTGATTATACCTGCTACACCTGAGAAGCAGCACTGCCAAGGACACCAGGTATCCTACCTGTGTAGAGCTCCTCCAGAAGTCAGAAACAAGAGACTGAGGCAAGATAAAAAGGATGAAAAAGGACAAGTAAGAAACTAAGAATGAATCTTTAGGCTAATCTCCCGGCCTCAAACCATCAGTCCCCTTCCAGACTCCTCAGGGGATCCTGGAAATACGACGCAGCATATATGGATAGACTTCTGGGGGAGGCTTCAGGAGTTTTTTGTTGACCGCCTGCTCCAGGATGTTCAGAATGGGACCATGGGTCTCCTGGAACAGATCAGAACCCAGGAAAGCCTCCACTCGATTACGCCACGCTGCCAGTCCTGGCCGTCCCTCAAAGAGGTCATAGCCAACAGCCACAGGCTGCAGGGACAAGGATGGGAAAGTTAGAGTGACACTGAGGTCCCAATACCAGAACCACTAGCACAGGTGTCAGCCGCCCCCTCCCCCCCCTCACCCCACCAACCCCCACGTGAGGCTCAGGGAAGCGTGGCCAGCCTCAGGCCCCACGAGCACCAGCATAAAACACCGCACCCAGGAAGGAAGCAGGTCAGGGCAAAAACACCAGCCCAGACAGAAACTTGCTCTGTGATTCTGGGCAAATTCCTAGCTGTCTCTAGGCCCGCCTCAGGGTTTCTGTCTAGCGACGGCAGCGACAGGAGGGATGCTACCCACAGATGCTGCTCCACTGGCCAAGCTCACACCTGCATCCTCGAGGGCCATGAGGTCGGCCAGTGACACCTGCTGGCCACTGAGGAAGGCCCGGTCCCCCAGGAACTTGTCCTCCAGCTGCTGCAGCGCCTGGTCCATGGCCGTCCTGTTCCGTTCCACCTTCTCCTCAGGCACGTGGGCCCCAATGAGTGGTGCTATCACCTGATGGGCAAAGGGTGGGCTCAAGCTCTGGTCCCTGCCTCCTCCCGGGTCCCAGACAGGCAACAGCTCCCAGATGGTTCTCCTCACCTGGGTCCACAAGGGCACGCCGAAGGTGCCGCGGATGCAGTCGGCATGCCAGCCCAGGTACTCGTGGACTCGAGTGCGGGCCTGAAGGTCAGATGGGTACCAGTGGTCTGCCGTCTGGTATTCAGAGCTCAGGTAAATCAAGATGGCGGAGCTAGAGTTCAGGGCCGGCAGGAAGAGTGTCTGTGAGGATCCTGGCTCATGGCTTTTTCCTCAGATGCTCCCATCCCTCAGGGAGGCTCTGGGGCTTCTCTGTACTTGATGGCCTCCCCTCCCAACCGCAGCTCCCTGGGAACTGCCTCCTCTCTCTCCCCTGACTGTGGCCTCCCAAGTCTCCTTCCTTCACTGTCTCCAGCATGGACGCTTGACCAGGCCGTCCGCTTGGCCCTTAAAGAGGCCCATCTCTGTGACACCACAGCAGCATCCCCTGTGAGGTAGAGATGTGTTATCCCATTTGCACGTGAGGAAGCTAAGCTTCAGAATAAATAAGTCACTTGTCTGAGGCCACACAGCTCAGAAAAGGCTCCCTGGACCTCTGGAGTCTTGCATCAAGCCTCCTGCATGTCCAGGTGTATGGGTTGGGGGCCAGGAAGGGAAGCCTGTCCTCAGATCTGTCATGGGTCCCCTCTGACAGGTCCTCTGGCCATCGCACCTGTAGCTGCCTGACCTCTTGTCCTCTGCCTGCCCAGTGGCTGGCCCTCACCGTCAGTTTTCCCCTCACACCCTGGCCGACTCTGGAGAGTGGCCTGAGGAGCCAGGAGAAGCCCTTTCAGCTTCTATGTGTTAAACCTGCTCTCTGTCCAACTGGACAAATGCACCCATGTCCTCTTCTAGTGCCCCTCAATCTGGGGCTGGGGAGGCCCTGGGGTCCAGAAGAGGAGGCCGAAGACAAGAGAGGCACGGTGTTATCTTGCATCACCTTCCGGGCATCCTGGTCACCCCCAACCCCAGCTGTCAGCCCTCACCACACCCCTCCCTCTGCCCTCATCTGCCACATGGGGTCTAAGAGGGCACACAGGGGGACAGCCAGAGGCCAGAGGGGCTGGAGGCTTAGGAGGAAGGAAGGAGGGAGGACACCTTTCAGTCAAGGTAAAGTCACCATCCTTGAGGGCGGGCACCTTCTGCAGCCTATTAATCTGGAAGAACTCCTTGGTCAGGAGCTGCCCTGTGGAGGAAGAAGTCAAAAAAGATCTTCAGAGCAAGACCCATAGCTGCTGTGCCCTCCCTCTCCCCATACCAGCCAGAACCCCAAGACCGGGCTGGGCGAAGAAATAGCTGGGGCTCTGGGGAGAGTTGTGTGGGGCCACAGCCGGGCCTTGGGACCGGGAATGCGGATGGCCTCCCTGCCCTGCCACCTCCCAGGGCTGCCAAGAGTTTGGGAGGGCACAGCCAGGTGGCGCTTCAGGTAGGTGAAAGGGAGTTATTCGTCCAGGCCTGGGGTGAGCTGGGGGGGGGGGG
>LNAC01000325.1:1090129-1106631 GCA_002007465.1 Ailurus styani | reverse complement strand
CTCTGCCTACTTGTGATCTCTCTCTGTCAAATAAATAAATAAAATCTTAAAAAAAAAAAAAAGAACTGGACAGAAGACAAGAATAGACAATTTCCCCAAGAAGACATCCAGATGGCCAACAGATACATGAAAAGATGCTTCACATCACTGATCATCAGGGAAATGCAAATCAAAACCACAATAAGTTACCACCTCACACTTGTCAGAATGGCTAAAATTAACAAGACAGGAAACAACAGATGTGACAAGAATGCAGAAAAAGGGGGAATCCTCTCACACTTTTGGTGGGAAAGCAAACTGGTGTAGCCACTCGAGAACAGTATGGAGGTTGCTCAAAAAGTTAAAATAGGGGCGCCTGGGTGGCTCAGTGGGTTAAGCCTCTGCCTTCGGCTCAGGTCATGATCTCGGGGTCCTGGGATCAAGCCCCACATTGGGCTCTCTGCTCAGCGGGGAGCCTGCTTCCCCTCTCCCTCTGCCTGCCTCTCTGCCTACTTGTGATCTCACTCTCTGTCAAATAAATAAATAAAATCTTAAAAAAAAAAGTTAAAAATAGAGCCACCCTATGACCCAGGAATTACCGTACTAGGTGTGCACCCAAAGGACACAAAAATACAGATTCAAAGGGGTACAGGGACCCCGATGTTTATAACATAACAGCATTATCAACAATAGCCAAAGTATGGAAAGAGCCCAAGTGTCCAACAATTGATGAATGGATAGAGAGGATGTGGTGTATGGGGTGCCTGGGTGGCTCAGTCATTAAGCATCTGCCTTCAGCTCAGGTCATGATCCCAGGGTCCTGGGATCAAGCCCCGCATCCGGCTCCCTGCTCTGTCAAATAAATAAAACCTTAAAAAACAAACAAACAAAAAAAACGATGTGGTGTAGACATAGATATAAATATAGATATAGATACCTCCGAATCGGGTGTAGAGATTACTTAACAATAAAAGCCTAAATTAATTAATTAATTTAATTAAAGATTTTATTTTTTAAGTAATCTGTACACCCAACGACAGGCTCGAACTCACAACCCCGCAATCCAGAGTCGTGCACTCCACCCACTGAGATAGCCAGGTCCCCTACCCCCAAAATAAAATCTTTTAAAAAAAGGTGTAAAAATTTCTGCCCATCAAAACCAGGAATACAAACCCCCACCCCCACCCCGCAGGCCCCACAGTTAGATTCATGGGTCCCACCTGCCTCTGATCAGAGTTAAGTAGCCCTTAGTTACTGTTTATTTTTTATTTATTTATTTTTCCTTAGTTACCATTTAGAGAGACCTTAAAGTGGCCTCAGGAAATAACATGAAGTTGCTGCTGAGAAAGCATGTGGGATGCTCTTCTGCCTGAGGTTGCTAACATAATGGGCTGCGTGTACCAAAAAGTCACTGTTTGCAGCTTAGGAAGAGTCACAAGGTGTAGACCTTACACCTTTGTACTCCGAAAGTGACTGATGCAATCTGGCAGCAAAGTTTTGCAGTCCCAGCCCCTTGAACTTGAAGGACCATCTCATCACAATCACACCAAAACCAGACAGGGCAAGGCCAGGAGTGGCAAAACTATTCAGGAAAAAAATATTACAGCTGACTTAATCCCTAACTGAATGACCCCAAGACCCTTCCTGTGAATTTGCACCCTTTAAAAACCGCTGCTCTGGCGCCTGGGTGGCTCCGTTAAGCATCAGCCTCCAGTTCAGGTCATGATCCCAGAGTTCTGGGATAGCGGCCTTATGTTGGGCTCCTTACTCAGCGGGGAGCCTGCTTCTCCCTCTGCCTGCCACTGCCCCTCCCGGTGCTCTCTCTGTGTCAAACAAATAAATAAAATCTTTAAAAAAAAAATATGTTCAAGGTCTTGTGATAGTCCAAGCCAGGAGGCCCCAGAAGATGGAAAGTTACTAACAATCAGCTAGAGATAACCAGAAGCCCTACAGGGAGCAAAAGATAACCAGCCCTTTCTGCTTCTGTAAACAGGCTTCCTGCCTGCCACAGGTTCCCTGCACTACTGTTTCTGCCCAAAGCAGCCCCCGCTGCCACCATTTAAACCCACCTACCAGCAATCAGCACAGCCTTGGAACTTGACTGCCTGCAGGCCCTATAAAAGCCCTATAACCCCGTTGCCCAGGGCCCAGAACTTGGAGCAGGAGCTCATCTGGGTCCGCGGGCGTAAAATAAATCCGAGTTCTCCTACTTCTCCGAGGGTCACCTGGTCTCTCGCGGTCTGATTATTTTTCTGCAACAATACCAGCTGAGCCAGCCAAGCTTCCCTGAGACTAGCAGAAAACTTAAAGCTTGTTTTTCAGGGGCCTGCTTCTCTGTGGTCAGCCCATGCTTCTTTGCAGATAAGGTTCAGCCCATGAACAAGCAAGATCCTGCACTCCCCATCTGGTCTAAGACCCCATTCAGTTCACACTTTTTCTCGGAAGATAAACACACCCCTCTCCTTGTCCTGTAGGTGACCACCTAATGCCAGGGACCTCGTTTTGCCTCGTTTTAAATGTCAAGTCTCCACCCAAAGTGAACGTGGGTGGTATGTTGCCGCTACGTTTGCTCAATGCGCATGCTCCGTCCTTCCTCATGAATAGTCACAGATTTCCCCGCCCTTTTCATCAATATGTTAATTCCAACCCCTGTGATTATAGACCAGGCGGGGAGACCGACTTTGAGCCAGCTTCCTGTCTCCTTGGTTGGCCGCTCTGCAACAAATCTTTTTCTCTGCGAAAGCCTGGTGCTGTGGTGTGTGACTTTCTGTTGCACGCCAGCAAATAAACTTTTCAGCTCGGTGACAAATTCGGCGACCACAAAGGGATTCTAAATCCAACTGCGTTAACTTTGCCGGGGGCTCCTATAACCCGTGCGGGGAAACTGCGTTCCGAACTCCCTCCCATCGGCAGCATCAACCTTCGGTGCTGGTGCTTCCTGGTTTTACTTTGGGACAGAGAAACTTGTTTGGGGTCGGAAGACATCCTTTGGGTGAGTGATCTTGGTACAGATGACTGACTGCTGATAATTTTCTTTGGGTTCGACCTCAGTCGAGAGGCCTTGGGTAAGGAATTTTCCCTTTCCTAGAAAGGAAAACGGGGGTTACACTCATAGAGGGTCTCTTGGCTATTTGGATTTCTTGAAGAACTTGTCTGTGTAAGAGGGGCTCTGTGTGACCTGAGAATTACTGCAAATAAGGAGATAAAATGGGAAATAAGAATTCAGTCCCAGTGTGTACCCCCTTGGGCTGCATCCTTCGGAACTGGGCAGTGTTCACCAGTGACTTTATGACGAAGAAAAAGATGATATCTTTCTGTAATACTGTCTGGCCACAGTATTCTCTGGGCTCGGGAGAACGATGGCCTAAGAATGGTTCGTTACATTATAATACTATCTTGCAATTAGAGTTATTTTGCAAAAGGGAAAAAAAATGGTCTGAGATGCAATATGTACAGTCTTTTATGTTATTATACCAGAATGAGGAAATGCAGAGAAAATACATGATTTGGGTTCCAAAGGAGAGTCCCCAGAAGGAGGATATTTCACCTGATTCTCGTGTTAAGAAAGATGATTCATTACCCATGAAGTTACATACTACCACTCCACCAGCTCCCGCTGGAGCTTCCGGGGCCATCGTCCCCCGACGTTCGGCCCCTCGGGCCCCAGCTCCATCCTCTTCCGCTCCAGATCCCGCAGGACCCCTAGTGGTCTCTCACTCTCCCACCTGCCAGGATACGACGTTGCAGAGGGCCACCCAAATTCAGGCAGGGAGATTCCCCCTGAGTGAGGTGCTGATCCGCGGAGTTTACGAGAACGGGCAGCCACACGGTTTCATCTTCGTGCGTTCCCTGTTTTCCACCTCCGACCTGTGGAATTGCAAAACCAGCATGCCTCCTTATCTAGATGACCCTATCGGAATGAAGAATTTTTTTGCCTCTATTTTTGCTACCCATAATCTAACTTGGGCAGATATTCAGATCCTCCTAAAGTTCTTCCTCACACCAGAGGAACGTAGGCAGATCTTAGAACAGGCTCGCGCTGAAGCTGATAAGATGCACGAGGAAGCTCCTTTTAATCCGGTGAGAGCCATCGGAGACCTGGCCGTCCCCACCACCGACCCTCGGTGGAGCCCCCATGATGCGTGGGATAGAAACAGGCTGGAGCATTACCAGAGCTGCATCCTGAAAGGGCTGAAGAACGGAGTCCCCAAACAAAGAAGCCTCAATAAAATTCTGCAGGTTAGACAGAAGCCTGACGAGGACCCCTTTGACTACTTGGAAAGAATGTTTAAGGCTTATCGGCAGTACGCGGATATAGACCCGGAAGCTCCAGAGAATCTACAGATGGTCAATGAAACGTTCATAAGGCAAGCTGCTCCTGACATTTACAAGAAACTGCGAGGGGTGAGTGGGGCTTCAGGAATGCCCACAAATCAGTTGGTTGAGATCGCTTTCGAAGTTTTCCGAAACCGAGAGAAGGTCCGGCAGAAGGAGGAAGAGCGTAGGATTCGGCGGCAGGCAGCCTTGCTGGCGAATGCTCTGAGGCAGGTGTGGTCAGAACCTCTCCAGTGTGCACAGCAGCCTGGTGCCCATCCCACGGTGAGAAACCCGAGGCCCGCGAATTCGAGATCCAGAGGCCACCCCATCGTGGGACCAAACCAGTGTGCCTACTGCAAACGAGAGGGACACTGGAAGAGGGAGTGCCCCTCTCTGAGTAGGCGTTGTGAAGTTCACTATTATTAGCCAGACTTCCAGATGCCCCCGCCCCCTGCCCTCTCCCCATCTCCTCCACAGAACTCTCCAGAATCGTGGGGCCCAGAGACTCCTGACAGCCCTACAGCCTTCATTGAAATTTCCCCCGTGGAACCCCGGGTCACCTCTTTGGTGAACAAGACACTTAACAGATTTCTTGGTAGACACTAGTGCTACCTACGAAGGACAACACCAGGGGCACCTGGTGGTTCAGGTGGTTCAGTTGGTTAAGTGTCTGCCTTCAGCTCAGGTCATGACCTCAGGGTTCTGAGATCCGAGCCCCGCAACTATTTTTTTCCTTACCCTGTAAATTCCTCACAAGCATGTTGTCTCTTTGTCCAAAATGTGTAAAAACTGCTTCCCTGGGTCGTTCTTCTGTCTTGATTTCCTTATCGGGCTTTGTAACAAAGGTTTGGGTTTTTCCTCCTGTACTGTCTCCTGTAAATTGAATTCTTTGTCCAGCTGGAAGACCTGGAGGGGAGAGGAAGAATTTTCCCTCCCCGGTAGTTGGCACAGTGGGTAGGGTATTTTGCTGGGCAACTGCTCACCCCAGACACTGCCACCACTGAGATTCTGGGACATCTGATAATATCAGCTGGCAGAAGGTAAGATTTTTCTTTTTTACCAATGTGAGCCTTCTGGAATCTCTGTCTGCAGAGTCTAAAGGAACAAGAGTCTTTCGTACTTTTCTCTAAATTTCAATTAACGGGAGAAAATACCATGGGACTGGTTCCTTGGGCTTTGCAACTCATGGGAAAAACTTGGCAGCACCCTTTGGTTGCTGATCCATTTTCTCCCAGAGATGGTCTTTGTTGGTCTGTCTTCTGTGTCCTTTGTTCGTAAAAAGGAATGACCATAGGGCAGGCAGAGATCCCAGAAGTCTGATTTTTCAAGCTGGCTTCAGAGGCTGCTCAGTTCCCGGTTCTCACTAGACCAGCAGCGTCTGTTTGGACAAACTGCTTCGAGTCCCCTATATAAAAGCCAGGTGAAGTTTTTCCTCCTCCTTTTTTTTTTTTTTGGTCCTGTTCTGTGTCCTGAGAGCTTTTGTGACCAGTGAGAATGTTCTCTGTGGTCTCCAACATCCAGAGAGGGTACACTTACTGGGGTGTACCTTGTTGCCCAGGCAGATACACTGGGGATCCAGGACACATAGTTAACAAAAAGCACACTGTCCTGCCATGGCACCTCTCAGAAGTACCAGGCCATAAGGGTCATTTTGTTGTCTCAAGGGTCTGCGCTGCAGAAGTCCCATTCCAATTAGTTCCTGCCCGGTATGGCGGATTAGCGGGTCTGCGAAGGCATTTCAGGTTCATGGGAGACCAGAGACTCCTTACCACCTATGCAACAAAGGTCTTTGCTTTCTTAGATTATTTTGGGGGAATAAACTTTTGGATCAGGGGGACTGTGTCATCTGTGCCTTGTCTGGAAGCAACTTAGGTTTCTGGTTAAGCCATAAAAAAGCTTACTGGTTTGAGTCACCACTGAAATTAATAAGATCCTATCCACCAATGACCAGATGATAGATTCTTTAAATTGGCTGATTTTAAATAAGTAAATAGATATTCTTAAATATTCTTCACAGAGAGTTCTGAATTGTTTTGTTAGAGTAACAGCTAACCTTGGGTAATGTGATGTGATGTTCAGGGTCTGAGAGCCAGTAGTCAAAGAATTCTTGAGACATTTTCAGTGCAAAAAAAGGTGGTTTTATAAAAGCACAGGGACAGGATCCATGGACAGGAAGAGCTGCACTGGGATCCTCAAGGAGTGGCTGAGTCTAAGCTGGGAGGGGGTAAGTCTCTAAGGAATTTAGGAGCAAGGTTTCCAGGACCTTGAGAGGCTAGCTGCTGTTAAGATAAGGTCATTGACTACTGTCTAGTAAACCCTTAGCCTTGAGATGCTTCAGATAACATATCAATGGCCAATATGCTTGGAGGATGATTGCCAACTGTATTTAAGGGAAGTTTCCAAAGGGGTTTTCATATGTTAAGACTTTTTCCGCCTTTAGCAAAGTATTAACTTGGAGGCCGTTGAGTTCCTGGCAGAAGGTCATTCATTCTGCCTGTCTTAAGTACTTGTGAAGGGGCTAGAAGTTGGAGGGAAATTTAATTCTTTCCACATTTCTTTTGCCTTTGTTCTCCACATAATTAGGGACTCCCTTGACAAGGTAAAAAAACAAAAAGTAGATTTCAGGCAAATCAGTGCCCACATCCAATGGAAATTCCCCTTAAAATCTAGCCCCATTTGCCTGTCTTAATTTCCTTTTCCTGGGGCGCCTGGGTGGTTCAGTCGTTAAGCATCTGCCTTCGGCTCAGGTCCTGATCTCGGTCCTGGGATCGAGCCCGCATCAGCCTCCTTGCTCCAAGGGAAGCCTGCTTCTCTTTCTCCCACTCCCCCTGCCTGTATTCCCTCTCTTGCGTCTCTCTCTCTGTCATCAAATAAAGATCTTTAAAAAAAAAAAAAATTCCCTTTCCCTACGGGATTTCCCTACGGGATTTGCAGACAGGACACCAACCTATTCTCTAGGTTTCGAAGTAGGCAGACTGCTCTCACAAAATTCTCCTGGAGCGCACGGAACGGCTCCCTTTGCTACAATCAGGCTGTGCCAGGCATTTCTGGACAATAACCTTTACAGAGGTATCCCCCCCCCCACACACACACACACACACTGAGAAGGATTCATAGCCCTTGAAGAGTAGCAGATCTTTTAAGTGATAAAGCCTTTGTTCCTCTACTTTCAGAAGAGCCTACCAAATTTAGAAAGGAATTTTTATTTACTTATTTTTAAAGGCTTTTTTTTTTCAAAGTCGTCTCTACACCCAATGTGGGGCTTTACACTCAACAACCCCGAGACCAGGAGTTGCCCTCTCCACCGACTGAGCCGGCCAGGCGTCCCTAGAAAGGAATTTTCTTTTTCTTAATGGCTAAAAAAACTATAAAGAAATTTTTTAAATAAATAAAAATTAATGGCTATTCACAACGACACTCACAGAGACCTTGACTGGCTGCTGGGGGGAGCCCTTCTGGCCCAGGATTGATTACACTGTGGTTATTAGGCACGTCCCATGGCCCCTTGGAAGAATGACCCCCCCCTTTCACAGAGGAAACGGGACCAAAATTTCTCCTAAGCTCTCCTACAAATGATCTCCCAGAGGCTAATATTCAGAGACTAATAGAAGCCAACATTAAATTGTGGACTCAGAAGGCTTTTGTTAAATTGCTTTATGGATTTTAGGAAGGCATAAATCTTTTGATTTTCCATTTTTGTTAAAAATCTCCCTGATTTAAGAAAAAAAAAGTTGGGGCTCCTAGCTGGCTCAGTCCCCTTTGTTTAACAGATCTCTACAAAACCAAAAATAAAACTCTAAAAACAAGTCACAGCCCATCTAGCTTTGCTAATCTTAAAACCTCATCTATTCCTCTTAAAATGTTTATAGACATTACAAAAGATCGGATTATTGGAACAGAAGTGTCCTGTACTTGAAGAAAAAAGGTCAATTGTAAATCTCAAATACCCTGAAACTAACTCCAAGGAAAAAACAAAACCTTGTGTTCTTTTTCTGTCCCTTAAAGTTATAGACCCTTTTTTTTTTTTTAAGATTTTATTTATTTATTTGACANTTTATTTATTTGACACAGAGAGAGAGATTACAAGTAGGCAGAGAGGCAGGCAGAGAGACAGGGAGAGGAGGAAGCAGGCTCCCTGCTGAGCAGAGAGCCCAATGCGGGCCTCGATCCCAGGACGCTGAGATCATGACCTGAGCTGAAAGCAGAGGCTTTAACCCACTGAGCCACCCAGGCCCCCAGTTATAGACCCTTTATTGAACACTGTATCTGAAACTAATGATGTACTATATGTTGGCTAATTGAATTTAAAACTGAAAGAAAAAGAAAGAATTATAAATCCTAGCATGGCTTTGAAATGTAAATAACACACCAGCACCTGAAACTGAAGGGGGAAAGGGAAGGGGGAGTGCTTTTTAAAATACAAACCACTGTAAAGGGGCTCTTCTGGGGACTCTAGCACTGATCATAGGCAATTACCCGCCCTGGGGAAAACTTGGATACATTCCCTATGCCTTTTCTAACACAAATTTTCTACCCTCATCTTCTCCAGGAGCTAAGAGACGTTCTTTGAAATGCATACTGCAGGGGAAAGTTTTTCATCAGGAGAAAAGGGAGAGGGGAGGGATATTGGGAAATTGGGCCCATAGTGTGCTCTTCAAAAAATTAATAAAACCAAAGCTGTAAGGTTTTGAGGCCAGACCCGTGGTCCCTGGACCTGTTTTGAAAGCATAAGCAGAGATAGAGCTGCATTCGTTACATTACGATTAACTCAGCTCCATGTTCTGTATTGTGCTCTAATTAACGTCTTACGCACTTGACCTCATGCGCGATCGATCACCTTTGCCTCTTTTCTCATACTCCCTGTTCACCCATTGCTTGTAGATGCCTAATGGGAAACAGATGGTAATGTTTGTCTTGCCTTATCTGAATGTACCAGGTCCCAAATAGCACCTCATTGTCCAGAAGAATGTATACCCCCAGATTGTTTCACGACCCCTTCCCCCAAGGTTTCAAAGAACCCCTTCTCCTCTCTTGTGTATAAGCTATCCCTGGTTTCAGCAGGGCAAAGCAGCTTTGGGAATGATCCCCTGCCCTTAATGGGCTGCTCTTCTATTAAACCAGTATCTCAGACATCGGTGGGGTGCACAGATTTTGAGAATGGTAACAATTTTTGTTTGCATCTGTCTGGGTATGACTCCATCTGATCTTGCTAAAATTAATGTATAAAAGATTTTTATTTACTTGGTTTGAAGGCAAATGCTTGTATAAGGATTGGGCACTCTAAAATTCTCAGAAAGTGAGAGACGAATACAAATATTTTTCAAATTCACGTGATCTGGGGAAATATTTGCTGCTAAAGCTAATTTAAGGTTGTTTAATTTAAATAGAAATGGCTTAATGTTACCAATACTAAAACTGAAACTTTTATTCTGCCTGGATTTACTGAAGGTCAAATAAGTTGATGTGATCTCTTACAAATTGAAATAATCATAATAGCTTGAGGGGCTCCTGACTGGCTCAGTCGGTGCAGCTTGCAACTCTTGATCCCAGGGTTGTGAGTTCGAGCCCCACATTGGGTGTGGAGATTAAAGAAATAAAATCTTAAGAAGTAATAATAAGAGTAGTTTGAAAGCATGACTGACCTTTTCCGATGTCTCCTGAAGTTTTTATGGGTAATTTAAACATAAATGTTAAGAACAAGTAAAGTAAATAGATGTAAAGGGGCGGGGGGGGGGCGCCTGGCTGGCTCAGTTCAGTAGAGCATGCAACTCTTGATTCCAGAGTTGTGAGTTCAAGCACCATGTTGGGTACGAGCCAAATTATAGGTACCTTTTTTTTAAAAGATTTTATTTATATGAGAGAGAGAGTGAGCAGGAGGAGAGAGAGCACGAGCGGGGTGGAGGGGCAGGGGGAGAGAGAGAAGCAGACTGCCAGCTGAGCAGGGAGCCCAATGCCAGGATCATGACCTGAGCCAAAAGCAGATGCTTAACCGACTGAGCCACCCACACGCCCCTATAGGTAAACTATTAAATAGCTTCTGAAATCTTTGGTAACCTGAAACTTCAAAGTTGTACTAAGTTAAATGATGAGTTAAGTTAAAATCATTTAATATCTGGGATCATTTCCAAATAAGATAAAGTTATAAACATTAAGCACTAAAACATAGGTTTATCTATTTTGTCTCAAATGCACAGAGAAACTAAGGATAACTTTGGGTCTGTTAGCACAACCTGTTTTGTGCTTTATTAGAAAGTTATACTATGAAAAAAAACACATGCTTCTGAATTTTGAAACGTATTCATAAATTTGTCAGCCTAAAGAATTCTTGTAACAGTTCACACTTGCTTACTATTTAAGTTTCACAAGAAATCAAGGTCTTCACAAGTTAAGAATTCTAATAAATATCGTTAAAACTACTGGAAAAATAAAGGAAATAACTGTATGCAAGGAAGGTAAGATGCATGTTTTTATTTTTTAAAAGTCTGAGAAATGAAATATATTTTTGTTGAGAGAAAATATTTTTTTCCTAAAGTGAGGCTAATTGTTTAAAGAGGGAAAACAGGACAAAATCCATATGTGGAAAAAAAAGAGTTGCAAAAGGTTTATTTAAAAAAAAAAAACCTCTGGAAGGGAATTTTATGTGTGGTCAGTAATGGCTAAGGTTAAAATAATTGTATTTTAAGGTGAGTTTATATCAAAAATACTGCTGATATTAAACTAGAATTTGGTTTTTCTCTCTGTTAAAAGGGGAATGTTTTATTAGATTATTGGTTTGCTTTTTGTAAACAGTTTTCTGTTAAAGATTACATTAAGGACAATCTTTAAAGATTCTGTGCTTTCAAAAAAAAGATTCTGTGCTTTCTCTTTATCAGATTTTTGATTATTCAAAAAAATGAGTCTTAATATTAAGAGTTAGGTTTTGCTCACAACTATGTATCATCTGTATTTTCCTTTGAAATCTTTTATTATCACTTTGGTTAAATAGATAAGTATTGTCACCTAATAATGTGTAATCCAATGACATGTTTCAGCCTTTTGATAAACTGATTTTGATGAGTGAAATTTTCACACCTATGGATACTTTTTGACATACTTCCTCTAGAATCAAATTCTAAAATAAATTCTTTGACCACAATCTAAATGGAATGTTCAGAAGGCCCTGGAACATTTCAAGAATTTTGTGGAGGGATGCCTACCTGGCTCAGTGGGTAGAGCCTGAAACATTTGATCTAGGAATTGTAAATTCGAGCCCCACATTGGGTGTAGAGATTATTTTTAAACAAAATCTTTAAAAAAAAAAAAGAATTTCGTAAAAATGAAACTAATTTGGCATACTTGCTATGTTAAATTACATGGGAAGTAGTGTCAAATAAGTGATACTTAAACCCTCTTAGATTATGTTTGTATAGATATGTTATTAAAATAAGTGTTCTAAAAATTGTGTAAAATTCCTGGGGGTCTGATATGGCCTAACATGTTATTTTCTTGAAATGTTGTATGTCACAAAAACAAGCAAATTTTCTTATCAATTGCATTGTAATGGACTCTCATCAGAATCTTTGACCCTGGCCATTAAGTCTTCTCATTTATAGACAATTAAAGTTTTACTCAGATGCTTTCATAAAAGCTTTCTGCAAATGTGCTTCCATGAAGATCCTGAGAAGAACTTTGCATACAGGTTTCTTATAACCTTAAGATCATTAAACTGAAGTAAGAATTTCTGGAACTACTAGGAAAACTGGATTCAAGCAGAAGAATTAATAATACAAGACTGAATAAACTGAGGAAGATAATTATAATTTTATAATTTTATCACATTTTTGTTGAAAACATTGCTGATTTTTTTAATGTTTTGTTTTTCCTGAGTTAAAGAAAACTTTTTTTCTCTTAAGCTGTGGCTTATAGCAATTTGATAAAATACTCCTTTGTAAACTAATATGAAACATTTAACCTTTTTCTCCCTGCCCGAACCCTCCAGAATTCAGAAATTCTCAATGAGTGTTCTTTCTTTTGTGGCTAACAGTTACTTGCATAAGTGCAGTAAGAATCCGTTCTTCTTAAAGACATCATTGGAATGAAACACTGGGTTTTGTTTTGTTTTGTTTTTTTACCCAAGCTTTGCTGGAATGTCGTGTTTGAGAGAGCCATGCATAATCTCAGATATGACCAGACAGCATTAAGGAACTAAGGTTGACTTTATGGAGCCAGTAAAGCCCCTTGGAAATACTAGCCTGGTACCTTCTTCCAGAGGTCCCAGCAGCCTCACCAGGGAGTAAAGAAGGTCACTTCCTGGCAGGTGCAGGAACCTCAGAATATGTTGGGGACCTCGAGAAGAGAGGAATTCACCCAAATCTGTAGGTATTGCAGGCGAAGTATGATGGCAAGTATTTGGCTTGGCTTCTGGCCTTGAAAGGCTATTAAAAGTTCAACCTAGAGATTCCTTATGGAAAATTCCAGTAAAGCAGATTTAAAAGAGCCTGTATCACCAGCTGCTATTCTTGCCGCATTTATGTCAGTAACCAAGCCAAATTGTTGGTCTTTTTTTAACTAGACTTATTTTGTGAGCCAATTAGTCTTAATTGTTTAATCTTCCACAAAAGTGAGGGTGATAGCAAATATGTTTCAGTAAAATCCCTATGTAAATATTAAATTCTGATATCGTTCATTATATACTGAACCATATCCTGATTTCTTCTAGTTTCCTCCAGTGGCTGGCTACCCACATCTCTAAACTAACTTTTTTTTTTTTCTTCACCTTCTGAGTTGTTGGACTCATTTAAGAAGTAAAACTGCCCCTTTTTCCTGAAGCCCTGCAAATAAATGTCACCAACTTGATGTAAACGTCAGAGAAATCACCACAGAAACTCCTGCATAGACAATTGTCATGCCTGGTGGGTCTGTGAGCCATTTGAAGGTCACCAGAGACACTCCAGCCACAAACCAGGACAGTGTGTCAGATCGTCACCGCTTGCTCTCACACTGAAAAATGCTTCGTGCCTGACATCTGGAAATCTTGACTGCCTGGCGTCAACTGGATTACAATTTGACAGTTACTAACTGATGTAAGCCGTGGTCGGAATGGTGAACTCCCTCTGCAAGGCATGGAGCACTATGGCCCTCCTGCAAGGCGAGGAGATCGCGATGGGTAATACATTCATTTGTGTCCCCCCCCATTTAATGGCTTATAGTTCAAATGACACATAGTGCCAGAAAATATCTAAAATAGGTTAGGCTTGTTAATCATAGGTGATGCATTATTAATCAAAATATAACATTAGGACTAACGTAGTTATAGTAAAGCACAGCCAGACGTGACAATGATTCATTCCCCTATAGATAAGCATGCCTGTGTAGAATTCTGATTGTTTGCCAGATGTACAGTCTGGCGCTATGCCGTGCCTCCCCCAGGATAAGTAGCATTTAGCCTTGGGGCTTAATGACCTTGCACAAAACCCATGATTTAAAACAACTACAGGGCGCCTGGGTGGCTCAGTGGGTTAAAGCCTCTGCTTTCGGCTCAGGTCATGATCTCAGCCTCCTGGGATCGAGGCCTGCATAGGGCTCTCTACTCAGCAGGGAGCCTGCTTCCTCCTCTCCCTGTCTCTCTGCCTGCTTCTCTGCCTACTTGTAATCTCTCTCTCTGTGTCAAAAAAAAAAAAAATCTTTAAAATAGAACTAGGAGTAACCATAAAAAGGGGCACAATACAGATAAGCAAAACAGACTCAATCAATCGGGCCTCTGGGGAAAAAACACCAGGTGTGTCTACAAAGGTTCCTTTGATCAGTAAATAATCATCTTGGTTATGTCTTTGGTCATCCTCTGTTACAATGATATAAATAAAGCACCCCGAGCCCTGAGGTTTGGGAGACTCCTGAGCATTATTTGAGTCCGTCTCCTCATTTCGTGTTGCCGACGCCATCCTTTCCTTCGGGGACCCCTGGACCTGCTGGAGCTGGACTCCAGCAACTAACCACCATTTTTCTTTTATTCCATTGATGGGCCTCTTTGTGATCCCCTGATTGTTTAAACAACAGGCCTAAACTTTTGACAGCCTACCTGCTTCACCACCCCCTGAAGGGAAGTTAATGACACGGACCTATGATCAGAACTGAGACCCATCCGATAAGACGAACAGTCTACCAGCTCAGTGTTTAATATGCAAAACCCCCAGGCAAGTTTCAAAGGGAAAACTGTAGGGGTCAAGGGCAGGCCACTCCAAATTGTGCCATTTTGTTATATCGATTATTTTAAATAAAAGTTAATTAAGAGACAATCGATGCAAGAAAGACCCTCCTTTGTTCCCCTGAAAGCAGCAAATAAATCTTCATGTAAAAGGTGCCCTCCCTATTCTAAGAAAAGATATCCTTGGGCGCCTGGGTGGCTCAGTGGGTTAAAGCCTCTGCTTTCGGCTCAGGTCGTGATCTCCGGGTCCTGGGATCGAGGCCCGCATCAGGCTCCCTGCTCAGCAGGGAGCCTGCTTTCTCTGCCTGCCTCTCTGCCTACTTGTGATCTCTCTCTCTGTGTGTCAAATAAATAAATTAAAAATCTTTAAAAAAAAAAAAAGATATCCTTGGCCGCCTGTGTGGCTCAGTCTTGGACGGTTCAGTCTTGGGCATCTGCCTTCTGTTCAGGTCATGATCCCAGGGTCCTGGGATCCAGCCCCATATTGGGCTCCTTGCTCAGCAGGGAGCCTGCTTCTCCCTCTCCCTCTGCCCAACGCACCCCTCCCCCCAGCTTGTGGTCCCTCTCTCACTTTCTCTGTCGTATGAATAAATAAAATCTTTTTTTTTAAGATTTTATTTATTTATTTGACAGAGAGAGAGAGAGAGATCACAAGTAGGCAGAGAGGCAGGCAGAGAGAGAGGAGGAAGCAGGCTCCCCGCCGAGCAGGGAGCCCGATGCGGGCCTCGATCCCAGGACCCTGAGATCATGACCTAGCCAAAGGCAGAGGCTTTAACCCACTGAGCCACCCAGGTGCCCAATAAATAAAATCTTAAAAAAAAAAGACGTCCTTTGCTGGGAGCCTCATGGGCCTCGCTGGCTGACACAGTCACAGCGTGGGAACGGCAGTGTTTGTAAAGCTCTTGCCAAACAAAGCAAACCTGGTATCTTCTTCCACTGCTTCTGATCCCTATTTTAGGATTAATCCTATTATAATTAGGCCTATAGGCACTCCTAAGCAGACCGAGAGCGCTCAACCAAAACCAAAACCAATTGCGTAGAATCAGACCCTTAGCCCCACGGCAAGGACCTTAGATCCTATCTCTGTAACAGTTCCTTCTAATGTTATCTCTTTGAGCTCTTTGCAGATCCGGAGGAAGAATTTTAAGACATCTTGAAGCGTCGTAGTTAGGGATTAGTTCTGCCGGAAGAAGAAGAGCCTTATCTAAAGATAAGGCACAGCAAAAGCAGAACACTGGTTACTGTATGTTTCCTTAGCGATTAATGGCAAATTATGGTGCCCTCCTCGAGTCCTGCACTCCATGAATATCCCTGTGACACCCACTCCAACTTTCCTGTGTACCGGTGGTTACAGCGAAGATGCAGATGCAATAGTTAAATACAAAGGCAGGAAGGTATTAAGAAAGACCTTACCGGGCGCCTGGGTGGCTCAGTGGGTTAAACCCTCTGCTTTCGGCACAGGTCATGATCCCAGGGTCCTGGGATCGAGGCCCGCATCGGGCTCTCTGCTCAGCGGGGAGCCTGCGTCCCCCTCTCTCTCTGCCTGCCTCTCTGCCTCCTTGTGATCTCTCTCCCACTGTGAAATAAATAAATAAAATCTTAAAAAAAAAAAAAAGAAAGACCTTACCATTTATTCAAAGAATAGCAAGAATAGGACCCCCATGGTGCCTANCTCCTTGTGATCTCTCTCCCACTGTGAAATAAATAAATAAAATCTTAAAAAAAAAAAAGAAAGAAAGACCTTACCATTTATTCAAAGAATAGCAAGAATAGGACCCCCATGGTGCCTCCGTACTCAGCTGCAGAGAAACAGTTTATGCAAACAACTTGAACCTTACTTCTGTAAATACCAGTACTCTCACTCCTGCTCTCTTCACTTCTGTGATTAATGAGTCAGACAGAGTGGCGCCTGACTTAGCCATATGTAGTTTGACCTATGTCTTTTTTTTTTTTTTTAAAGATTTTATTTATTTATTTGACACAGAGAGAGAGATTACAAGTAGGCAGAGAGGCAGGCAGAGAG
>LNAC01000325.1:1070261-1082248 GCA_002007465.1 Ailurus styani | reverse complement strand
GATGCAGGCCTTGATCCCAGGATGCTGAGATCATGACCTGAGCCGAAAGCAGAGGCTTTAACCCACTGAGCCACCCAGGCACCCTCGATGGGGTTTTCAAACATAGGTGAGGTTCGGTGGGGTGAAGTCCAGAGCCAACAACCAAGAAGGAAATCTTGAGACATCTTTGGTACAAATAGGCAATTTATTAAAGCACGGGGACAAGACCCCGGGCAGAAAGAGCTGCTGCACCGGGGTTGTGAGGGGTGGCTGATTCTATTCTTGGGAACTGGGGGAGGGAAGGGAAAGGGAGTTTTCAAAAGGATTTTCATATATTATTATTTTTAAAACTTCATTTATTCATGGGCGCCTGGGTGGCTCAGTGGGTTAAAGCCTCTGCTTTCGGCTCAGGTCATGNAGGTCATGATCTCAGGGTCCTGGGATCGAGGCCCGCATCGGGCTCCCTGCTCGGCAGGGAGCCTGCTTCCCCCATTCTCTCTCTGCCTGCCTCTCTGCCTCCTTGTGGTCTCTCTCCCTCTGTGAAATAAAACTTCATTTATTCATTTGACAGAGAGAGAGAAAGAGGGAGCACAAGGAAAGGGAAGCTGCAGGCAGAAGGAGAAGCAGGTCCCCCACCGAGCAGGGAGCCCAACTCGGGGCTCGATCCCAGTACTCTGGGATCATGACCTGAGCCAAAAGCAGAAGCTTAACGACTGAGCTACTCAGGTTCCCGAAGATCCTGATATGTTAAAGAAGACTCAACATGAAATTCGAGGCCTTGCCTTTGTCAAGTTAAGATTGTTTTTCTCTCTAACAAGGCATTAACATAAGATAGTTGGAAGCTTCCTGGAGGAACCTTACCCTCTGCCCGCTTCCAGTATCTGTCAATGGGCTGCAGGTCATAAAGACATTTCATTGTATCTACACTTCCTTCTGGAAGCTGCATGGTTGATAGAAAGGCTTTGTTCTTGTAGATTGGTAGATTGCTGAGACATTCATAAACAGAGGGGGACTCAAGTCTGGCAGGATTGTGATCTCTAACAGATAACCATTTGTTTTTCCTTCCTTAGCTTCAGGGCAGCCAGGAGCGCCTGAGGAATGTCGTATCTATCCCGTGGGGGTGGGGACTGTGGGGTGTCCGCTTCTGCTTTGTGCTCTGCCAGCCTTCTGTTCCCTCCTCAATAAAGCCATTGTGAATCCTTTCTTTCAAAAGAAATTGGCATAGTGGACAGGATTCACGACATGCCTTTTCTGCTTCAGGGAGGAACTGATGAGGGAACAGTGACTCACTTATATTCCAAAACTACATCAGTTTGTCCGAACAGGGTATGGGGGTGTTATTTGATCTGCTCTGGCTCCTGGCCGCCTGTAAATACTGGGGAAGAACTATGGAATGACAATTGTACCATTGCATCCATCCAAAAAGAAGGGAGATTTATAGTAAGAGGTAGGATGAATCAATTTTTTTTTTTTAAAGATTTCATTTATTTATTCGACACAGAGAGAGAGCACAAGTAGGCAAAGCAGCAAGCAGTGGAAGAGGGAGAAGCAGGCTCCTCGCCAAGCAGGGAGCCCGATGCGGGGCTCCATCTCAGGACCTTGGGATCATGACCTGAGCCGAAGGCAGACGCTTAACCGACTGAGCCAACCAGGCCCCCTGAATCAAAATATTTGGGGTAGGGATCAGATGATAGGGTGGTATGGACAGATGGATTAGTGAAGCAAATAAGATTGTATCTGTGAATTCTAGACTGTCCACAGTTAAGAGTTTTTCTTTTTTGTTATTTTGCCTGTCGGAATGTTGGTGTTGTTTTGTGAAAAAGGAAGGAGTTGTGCTGGGAAAGAAAAACGATTTTCAGACACTTGCTCCTTTAACTCTGTTACTGTTTTTTTTTTTTTTTAAGGATTTTATTTATTTATTTCACAGAGGGAGAGAGATCACAAGGAGGCAGAGAGGCAGGCAGAGAGAGAGGAGGAAGCAAGCTCCCCGCTGAGCAGGGAGCCCGATGCGGGCCTCGATCCCAGGACCCTGAGATCATGACCTGAGCCGAAAGCAGAGGCTTTAACCCACTGAGCCACCCAGGCGCCCTAACTCTGTTACTGTTGCGGAAAATAATCAGACCGCAAGAGACCAGGTGACACTCGGAGAAGTAGAACTCGGATTTATTTTACGCCCGCGGACCCAGATGAGCTCGTGCTCCAAGTTCTGGGCCCTGGGCAACAGGGTTATAGGGCTGTTATAGGGCCTGCAGGCAGTCAAGTTCCAAGGGCTCTGCTTAATGCTAGTAGGTGGGTTTGAACTGGGGGAGCCGGGGTTGCTTTGGGCAGGAACAGGAGTGCAAGGAGCCTGTTTACAGAGCAGAAAGGGCTGGTCATCTCTTGCTCCCAGTGGGGCTTCTGGTTATTTCTAGCTGATTGTTAGTAACTTTCCATCTTCTGGAGCCTCCTGGCCTGGGTCTGGTCTGGGTCACTTGCCTCTTCCTTACCATGGCAACCAATTTCCCCAGAAGAAGGCTTTTATTTTATTTTATTTTTTAGATTTATTTTATTTTATTTTTTAGATTTTTAAAAAAAGATTTTATTTATTTATTTAAGATTTATTTATTTATTTATTTGATACACAAAGAGAGATCACAAGTAATCAGAGAGGCAACCAGAGAGAGAGAAGGAAGCAGGCTCCCCGCTGAGCAGGGAGCCTGATGTGGGCCTCGATTCCAGGACCCTGGGATCATGCCCTGAACTGAAGGCAGGTGCTTAACAACTGAGCCACCCAGGCGCCCCACGAAAGAGGCTTTTACTACAGAGACACCCAATATTGGACTGTTGTGATTTCAAAGGAAAATATGTACAGCTCAGTATAGCTGTTCCAGTTGAGATTGTAACAGCATGGCCCAGTAAACTCGATTTCAATGAAGGTAAAATAAAATAGGGGCGCCAGCATGTCTCTGTTAGGTGTCTGTCCTTGGCTCAGGTCATGATCCCTCCGTCCTGGGGTCAAGTCCAGCTTTGGGTTCCCTGCTCAGCAGGGGAGGCTGTTTCTCCCTCTCCCCTGCTTGTGCGTGCTCTCTCTGTCAAATAAATAAATTTAAAAAGAAAAGAATTTTGTTTTTTCTTTTTTACTTTTTTTTTAAGACTGTAAGAAAAGAAATTTGTAACCATTTCACAGGAATGAAACGTGAGATTAGAGTCAAGTGCCTCAGGGGAATGATGATAATGGGCAGCCCACAGATGGAACTCCTCTGTTAGAATCAGCCATCTGTGGAGTCCCCGACAAATGCTACAGAGGACACATGGCCTGCTGCAGACAGACCTGGGTATTCTTTTATTATTAATATTATTAATTTATTTATTTATTTGTCAGAGAAAACACAAGCAGGGGGAGCGGCCAGCGGAAGGAAAGCAGCCCCCCTCCCCCCGTTGAGCAAGAAGCGTGATGTGGGACTTGATCCCAGAACCCTCGGATCATGACCTGAGCAGAAAGCAGACACTCAACCGACTGAGCCAGCCAGGTGTCCCAGACCTTGGTCTTCTTTAAAAGACTGCAAAAATTGTGAGACAAGGCCATGAAACATGCTGTTTTGGGGGGAGTCACAGATGCATTAACAGACTGTCACTTACTGTTCAAATTAGAAATCGAGTAATTGGGGCACCTGGGTGGCTCAGTCATTAAGCGTCTGCCTTCAGCTCAGGTCATGATCCCAGTGTCCTGAGAGCGAGCCCCAAATCGGGCTCCCTGCCCAGTGGGAAGCCTGCTTCTCCCTCTCCCACTCCCCCTGCTTGTGTTCCCTCTCTCACTGTGTCTCTTTCTGTCAAATAAATAAAATCTTAAAAAAAAAAGAAAGAAATTGAGTAATTAACACTGCTCCTCCTGCATATAAGCAGGTAACCGTGACTTTACTGTTTAATGAGACTGACAGCCTCATTGATGGGATAGTGGAAAAAATTACCCAGTTATGCAAATTAGGAGATTGAGGCTTAGCTCCCTGTGATAAACCACAAGAAATGAGAATCCAGGTTTCCAGGAAAGATATGTTTCTGGCCCTTCTTAAAGCCAGGGTGGCACATGAGAAAATTGATGACTTTTCCACCCCTGATTTATGGAAGATGTGATAAAGATAAAAGGCTCCATGTCCAAAAGGCCACCGCAAAACAGGCCTTTCAGNTCTGCCTGCCTCTCTGCCTCCTTGTGATCTCTCTCCCTCTGTGAAATAAATAAATAAATAAATAAATAAATAAATAAATAAATAAAAATAAAATAGATTTATGGCCCATTAGGCCTTGTTCTACTGAACCTACAGGTCTCAGTAGATGGGGAATGTGCTAATTGGAGTCTTTGGCAAAAACAAGACAGTAAGTGGCTATCTTTAGGATTCTGCACTGGGAAGCTTCCTTCAAGTAGTACCTCTTGTACTCCATTTTGAGAGAACAATTATTGGAATGCTCCTGGGCACTAGTTGATATGGAAGTTGTAACCATAAATCAGGATGTGTTGATGAGGCCTCAGATTCCTATTATGACATGGATTCAAGGAGAACCTACTACTCATAAAATTTGGACATAGTATATACGAGACGGGGCTGAGCCTGGTATAAAAGGAATATCACATGGGCATGAAGAAATTAATGACATGGCTACTGACTCCAAAGAGTCAATGTGTTTTGATGATGTTCCGTTAGCTAATTCCCCTATCGTGTGGGGGAAAACATGTAATCAATTCACAGGAGAAGAAAAACAGCATGCTTGGTTTACTGACAGAATGGCAAAAGATATTAGTAATGCTCACCTTGGAAGTCTTACAGTTCCCATCTTAAAAAGACATTACAGCGTGTCAGGGTGGCTCAGGCGGTTAAGCGTCTGCCTTTGGCTCAGGTCATGATCTCAGGGTTCTGGAATCCAGCTTGCATAGGGCTCTCTACTCAGTAGGGCATCTGCTTCTCCCTCTCCTACTGTACCCCAACCCCTTGTGCTCTCTCTCTCTCTGGGTCTCTCTCAAATGAATCAGTAAAATCTTAAAAAAAAAAAAAAGTCACAACCACAGGGAGATGGGATGAGTAGCCAATATGCAGAGATGCAGAGTTATATGTTTACCAAGTCTTAAATCAAGAATAAGGGGGACTGGGTGCCTGGGTGGCTCAGTGGGTTAAAGCCTCTGCTTTCGGCTCAGGTCATGATCTCAGCGTACTGGGATCGAGGCCCGCATCGGGCTCTCTGCTCAGCAGGAAGCCTGCTTCCTCCTCTCCCTGTCTCTCTGCCTGCCTCTCTGCCTACTTGTAATCTCTCTCTCTGTGTCAAATAAATAAATAAATAAATCTTAAAAAAAAAAAAAGAATAAGGGGGACTATGTCACCTATACACTGATTCCTGGTCAGTGGCTAATGGGTTAATGATATGGATGGCGTGATGGGAAACGCTGATGAACCACCACCGCTGGGAGAGATTTGGGGAAGACCCCTATGGGAAGACATTTGGCAATGGGCCCCAAATACTGAAATTACTGTCTTCCATGTGGATGCTCCCAGTGAGCTTACCTCCACAGAGTGGACCTTCAGCAAAGTAGCTGACTCATTAGCCCAAATTGTGGTAAACACAGCTGAGCCAATGGCTGACACCAGACTGGCACAACAGGCTCAGGAGAAAAGCGGACATTTGGGAGAGCAGGCTATTCACAGGTGGGTCCAGGACCGTGGGATAACCATCACTCGGGATGCTATACAAGAAACCATATTAAAATGTCCAGTTTGTCAGATCTGGCAAAAATGGGAAATTTCACAACAGTGCAAAGGACAGATATAACAGGGAAGACTTCCCCAGCCAAACTTGGCAAATAGATTACCTGGGGCCATTACCCCAATTCCGGGGGTGTCAATATATTTGCGTGGTAGTGGACACCAATTCGGGGTATTTAATAGCTTGTGTATTTGCCCATGTCACTCAACAGAATGCTATCAAGACCTTAGGGACTATTAGATTGTATTGTGGTGTATCTATTCAGATCCAGAGTGATAATGGCTCCCGCTTTCCAGGTAAGTTAGTGAAAGCCTTTGTCGCCTTGTATAATAGTGAATGGATTCATCATATTCCCTATTACCCCCAGGCGGCTAAATTGGTGGACTGGGTGAATGGACTCTTAAACAACAATTAAGACAATTATGAGATGACTCTTTGTCAAGATGGAAGTTAGGGCACCTGGGTGGTTCAATTGGTTAAGCGGCTGCTTTCGGCTTGGGTCATGATCCTGGGGTCCTGGGATCGAGCCCCGCATTGGGCTCCCTGTTCAGTGGAGACCCTGCTTCTCCCTCTCCCTCTGTCTGCCACTCTGCCTACTTGTGCTCTCTATCTCTCTGTCAAATAAATAAATAAAATCTTAAAAAAAAAAAGATGGAAGTTATATTTAACTGAGGCTTTAAAAATCTTAAACAATAGAGCTATTGGTCAAAATGCAACTCCATTAGGGCGAATAAAGACCCCTAATTTGCAAATAAGCAATGTGACAAAATTATTCCAGCCAACCTTATATGTTGGAATATTAATTCAGATACTAAATTACCTTACAGAGTCATCCCCGAGACTGCTGGACTAGATTTACATTCCATGATAGAAGCCCGAGCAAACTGTAATTCAATTAACTGTGCCTACGGGCATAGGGATTCATTGCCCTCCTGCAACATTTGGATTAATTATGGGGCATTCAGGATTGGTGCTAAAAGGAATACAAATATTGGGAGGAATAATCCTGATGATCAAGGAGAGATAAAGGTCCTTTTACTCAATCCTGGAGAGCAACCTCTCTGAATACAAAAATATAATCGCAACAGACAGTTACCATTGTTGCCGCTAATAAAGAGAACTGTGGAATCTGGCCCCGCCCCCACCCTTACTATTGTGAGGGGAACTAAGGGGTTTGGGTCCAGCCCTGCTTAGAAACCAGGTGCAGGGCGCCTGGGTGGCTCAGTGGGTTAAAGCCTCTGCTTTTGGCTCAGGTCATGATCTCAGGGTCCTGGGATCGAGGCCCGCATCAGGCTCTCTGCTCAGCGGGGAGCCTGCTTCCTCCTCTCCCTGTCTCTCTGCCTGCCTCTCTGCCTACTTGTAATCTCTCTCTCTGTGTCAAATAAATAAATAAAATTAAAAAAAAAGAAACCAGGTGCAATGGCGTGGGTGACAAAGCCACCCAATAGCATTCCAACTCCTCCTGAAATAATTGCTCTCAAGGAGGAGGTGCTACAGTAATATTAATGTATTCTGGCAATGAAAAATTATATCGTGTTCGGGCGCCTGGGTGGCTCAGTGGGTTAAAGCCTCTGCCTTTGGCTCAGGTCATGATCTCAGGGTCCTGGGATGGAGGCCTGCATCGGGCTCCCTACTCGGCGGGGAGCCTGCTTCCTTCTCTCTCTGCCTCCCTCTCTGCCTATTTGTGATCTGTATCTGTCAAATAAATAAATAAAATCTTTAAAAAAATTATATCATGTTTCTTTAATGTATGTTTCCCTCCACGAATCGTAGATACCGATTTGGATTCTGTGCTTTCCCATCATCTGGACACAGTGTACTTGTATCCTACGGAGTCAACCTGAGGCTATCTCCATGGAAGTAGGACAGCCATTGATCCTGTCCTGTTGGGCCAGATATCCTTTACCTGTAGGACTGATATGCTGGTACCATGACATGAGATTTATTCCCAAAAACATGTCGGGCGTTTTCATAACCTCACTGACAAACCTCATCAAGATAACCATAACTTTTCTTTTTTTCTTTCTTTTTTTTTTAGATTTTCTTTATTTATTGGACAGAGAGAGGGAGTGAGAGAGGGAACACAAGTAAGCAGAGCAGCAGGCAGAGGGAGAGAGAGAAGCAGGTTCCTGCTGAGCAGGGAGCCTGATGCGGGGCTCGACCCCAGGACCCTGGAATCATGACCTGAGCTGAAGGCAGCTGCTTAACCAACTGAGCCACCCAGGAGCCCCACCCCTCTCTTTTATAACTTCTAAAATAGTTAATGATACTGCTAATGCTCTCCCATTAAGTGCTTTGTGAGAATTCTTATAAAATGGAGCCACTATAGATTATCTCCTGTTACAATGTAATGAGCTTCCACAAATGTGCTATTTTTAAAAAAGATTTTATTTATTTAGCTGTCAGAGAGAGAGAGAGAGTGAACGTGTGAGTACAAGCAGGAGGAGCCTCATGCAGAGGGAGAAGCAGGCTCCCTGCTGAGCAAGGAGCCCAATGCGGGATCATGACCCAAGCCAAAGGCAGATGCTTAACCAACTCAGCCACCCAGGCATCCCCAGAAGCTTTTATCTTTGAAAATGTAAAAACATGATAACATAGAAATGCAGCTCACTCCAAACTGCATGGAGGTCAACAAATGTTTTACTTCAAACCAGGTCATTTGTCCTATAAATAGGGCCTTTATAGAGGTGGTCAGTTGGAAGTCTTACTTGAGGGGAGGACATTCTCCCCACACCTCTCAGCCAGGACTCCTGAACAGCTGTTTCCACTGGGGTTTCCCCAGCTGATGAGGTTGGATGTTTTAAGTATCCGATTTGATGTAACTTTGTCCTATTCTCACTTACTGCCATTACCCTGATCTGTGTGTAGATTTTCCTTTTTTCTGTTTCTAACAGATCTTTATAATATCACTAAGGTGTTTTTCCCTTTCCAAACTGAAAGTACCGCTGTCACGAATCTTTTCTTTAGAACACAATCCAAGGGGGCACCTGGGTGGCTCAGTCAGTTGGGTGTCTGCCTTTGGCTCAGGTCTTGATCCTGGGGTCATGGGATTGAGCCCCCCATCAGGCTCCTTGCTCAGCAGGGAGCCTGCTTCTCCCTCTGCTTATGTTTCCCTCTCTCTGTCAAATAAATAAAATCTTCAAAAAAAAAAAAAAAGAAGAAGAAGAAGAAGAATTTAGAACACAGTCCACACAATCCCAGTAGTTCTTTCTGCCCATGGGCCCTGTTGCCCACTGCGATTCAATAAAAACACCTGTTGGGGTTCCTGGTGACTCGGTAGATTAAGCATCTGCCTTTGGCTCAGGTTGTGATCCCAGGGTCCTGGGATCTAGCCCGGAGAAGAGTTCCCTGCTCCATGAGGAGTCTGCTTCTCCCTCTCCCTCTGCTTCCCACCGCCCCACCCCCATGCTCGTTCTCTTCCCTCCCTCTCTCAAATAAATAAAATCATATTTTAAAAAGATTTAAATTCTTTTTTTTTAAGATTTTATTTATTTGTCAGAGAAAGAAAGAGAGCACAAACAGGGCAACTGGCGGCAGAGGGAGAAGCAAGCTCCCCACCAAGCAAGGAGCCCCACCCAGCAGGGACTGGATCCCAGGACTCTGGGCTCATGACCTGAGCCACAGGCAGAGGCTTAACCAACTGAACCACCCAGGAGCCCTTAAATTCTTGAAAAACAAAACAAAACAAAAACCTTTTTTGCATCAGAGAGTTCTCAAGAATTATTTCTTGGCTGTCCCCCTCAGCCTACATCACATCAATTTTCTTGCATTTGCAGTTTTTTGAGTGTCTTTAGCTCAAAATGGTCAATATGCCAGAGTATGTTCTGGGATGGCATGATCTGAACTCCGGTGATAAACACATTCGCAACGGTTTTACTGTTTTACTTATTTATTTACTTATTTATTTAAAGATTTTATTTATTTGAGAGAGACACCGCGAGAGAGGAACACCAGCAGGGGGAGTGGGAGAGGGAGAAACCGGCTTCCTGCCAAGCAGAGCCTGACGCCGGCTTGATCAGGATAGCGAAGAGAGCGGAAGGCAGGCAGACACTTAACCACTGAACTACTCATGCGCCCCACATTTACAACTGTTATCAGACTCCGCAGTGTGCTTTCCTCCATACCGGTTGAGGCATCAGGGCTACGAGCTGGGGTTCACATCAGCCTGACACAAGGGCGGGGAAGAGGGGTGGTCCACTAGTACTTATACTTTTTTTTTTTTTTTTTGGTCGGAGAGAGCACACAGCAGGGGGCTTATTGCAGGCAGAGAGAGAAGCAGGCTCCCTGCTGAGCAAGGAGTCAGATGTAGGGACTCCATCCCAGGATCCCCGGATCCCAGGATCCCGAGTCCAATTGAAGGCAGACGCTTAACCTACTGAGCCACCCAAGCGTCCCTTATACATTATTCTTTATAACAAATTTATTTTTTTTAAAGATTTTATTTATTTGACACACAGAGAGAGAAATTACAAGTAGGCAGAGAGACAGGGAGAGGAGGAAGCAGGCTCCCTGCTGAGCAGAGAGCCCGATGCGGGCCTCGATCCCAGGACGCTGAGATCATGACCTGAGCCGAAGGCAGAGGCTTTAACCCACTGAGCCACCCAGGCGCCCATCTTTATAACAAATTTAAATCAGGATGCTAACAAAAACATCATTGTAAAAATAAAAATTAAGCCAGCTAAGCTTCCTCTTTGGATGCCTGCCTCACTCCCAGCCCCCGGCATAACACCGCGTTAGCCACCACTCTGCCCACTGGGCTGGCGTGGCCAGTACACAGGACCTCCGGACCCACTAGGCGAGCGGACCACGCCTGTCCCGCTTCGGCCCCGCCCCGCGCGGAGCATGCTGGGAGCGACCCGGACTTCCCCCACCGCGCCCGGCTTGGTGCGCGGAGCCTGCTGGGAGGTGTGGGGGAGTGGCCAGTAGTGGGCGGGTTGCCCTGGCAACAGGCGCCTCTGGCAACGGGCGGCCAGGCGCTCAGGGGCCGTTAGGCTCAGATGGCCCGAGCCACCACAGTACCCAGGGCTTTCTTAGGGCGCCGAGTGCCTCGGTTATTGCTGGGCGGCCTCCGAGACTGGAGGGAAGGGGCAGGAAAACCACCTGAGACAGGAGCATGCCTAGTGCTGGGGCCTCGGAGGCAGGAAGGGAAGGGTGTGGGGGCCCCAGACCATTTCAGACCCTGGGCAGAAGGCAGGGGAAGTAGCCCCTCCAGGCCTTCAGCTGGAGTCGAGAATGTCAAGTCGAGCGAGTGTGGAGTGGAAAGAACTGAAAGAAGGAAGGAGAAGGGAGGACAGGAAGGCTGGAGGGGTGGGCTCAATAAAAAAGTGGAGGAGGAAAGGGGGCGATGGAAGAGACCGAGCTGGGGAGGTCTCCTGGCAAAGATGAATTTATGTGGCATCATTCCCCAGCCTCTTAAACCCAATCATCGAACAAACCCTAAACGACTCCTGCTAATTTTCGGAAGGGGCAGGGAAACAATGGTCAGGGAAGGAGGGGAGGGGCATCTAGGAGAAAATTTTTAAAAAGCTCTTTTGACCTGAATCAAGAGCTTGGTTCTGGAACAGGAAGAGACCTCAGAAGTTGCTTTCACACGTAGTTGGAAGTCTGACCACAGCTCTTTCTGGTGCCTAAAACTTCCTCTTATCCACCCTGAGACTTACCTTTACCTTTGGGAGACTTCCTTCCCGTGTAAGAAACAGGAAGGGTCAGATGGACAGTGGCAAGGCAAGGAAGGGATGCCAGTGGGAGGTGAGGGAGAGAACACTGTGGGGACCAAGCCCTGTGAGAACTACTCACTGAGAAATCTGTGTCATGAATACCCCTTCCCATTTCAGGGATTGAGTGTGGTGGACCACGTGGACCAAGACTAGGGGCTCAGGAGAGGACCCCTCACGCAATTCTTGTCAACAGGGAGACTTAACATGGGACCGACTTTTTGGGCTTGACCCCCCCTCCGCCCGTCATTTGTTCATGCTTTGTTCATCCTTTGCCAGGGTGCCTTGGGGTCTCAGCCCTCCTCCCTCAGGGAGGATGATGGTGGGCGTTTCCCTATGGAATCGGCTAGGATATTAGGTGAATGGCCCCTGTGCTTGTGTCCCATTAATTCTGATTACACACGGGAACACCCCGCTGGGGAGGTTATTGAATTCCCAAAGTTTTCTGAGGCTCTTTTGTCATCTGTAAAAAAAAAAACAAAAAAACACAGCTTTTCCCCTCCTAGACTGTTACAGAGACCTAGTGAGGTACTGAAAGTGCCTTTAAAGGCGCGGGGTGGGGGGTCT
>LNAC01000325.1:1050693-1066928 GCA_002007465.1 Ailurus styani | reverse complement strand
GGGGGGGGTGGGAGGGTGGGCTCTCTCCTGCTCAGCACTGCCCTGCCCATTAACGCGCTGTGCAACCCCCTGGGGGAAGCCTCCTACTTGACCTCTCTGGGCCCCAGTTTCCCCTTTAAAGTAGAGCTGCTAAGACCTACCTCACAGGGTTGTTGTGAGGATAACACGAGGTAATGTCTGGGGAAATTGCTTGGGAAATTGGGAAAGACCACTCACACAGGATCCTCTTGTAATTCTTTTGGCCAAAGGCGTCAAGTAGAGTCGGCGACCCTGGACCCAGGCCTGGGTCTTGCTTCATTGGGGAAATCACCCGAGCCTTTACTCAAAGCTGACCCTGCCTTAGGAGGACTAGCCCTGCTTAACAACCTTCCACACCCTGGTGCAGGTAGGCACTCCCAGAGAGAGCACTGATGGCGACGTCGGAAACTCTGAGCTCAGTTTGTGGGCACTCCTGCGCCTGAGTCCTGATTGGCCAAGACCCTTTGGAGAAGCCTGGAACACTGAGGAGTTGCTGTCCTGGTCTAGCCAGATCCCAGCTTCTTGGAGTAGCCCAGCTTCTGCAAGGAGCTGCAAGGAAAGGGACCAGGGAGACAGGAGACGAGGATGAGAAAACCTCCCCCCTTCCAAAAAAATAGTGCATGCAGGAGGACAGCCAGCAGACCGTGACAGAGAGGCCCTACGGCTGGACCAGGCATCATTTCAGTCTCTGGGCCTGCAGATCCAGATGTCGCCACTGTCCAAGGAGTCACCGGCTGTAGGGTGGCTCCAAGGTGCCCTAGGCCCTTGCAGGCCTGCTTGGTTATCTCCCTGGTCGAGTTTCCTCCAGATGATACCTTGAGCTAGCTCTTCTCATCCTCCTCCTGCTCCCCCGACCAACTTCACTATCAAACACACTCTTCCAGTGTGTGCAGAGCGAGCCCTTTGAAAAAACAGGAAAGATGGGGCACCTGGGTGGCTCAGTGGGTTAAAGCCTCTGCCTTTGGCTCAGGTCATGATCTCAGGGTCATGGGATTGAGCCCCGAGTCAGACTCCCTGCTCAGCGGGGAGCCTGCTTCCTCCTCTCTCTGCCTGCCCCTCTACTTGTGATCTCTCTCTCTCTGTCAAATAATAAATAAACAAACAAAAAAATATATTAGAAAAAACAGGAAAGCTTACCTGGAATGATAGTTTGGGATTCATTTCCCGCCAAGAAAATGGGCAAGAAAATGTTGGCTTCTAGGGATGGGCTGACAGAGGTCCGGGGAGCAGAAATTAACTGCAGCATTGAGGATGAAAATGAGGAAGCCAGACAGAGGACTCAAGGAATGTGGGGAGGCCTGGGGTGGAGGGGGAGAGCTGCTCCTCAGCCACCTGCTGGGGTTCTGGGGTGATACAGACTTTCACAAGCTGGCTTGCTCTGCTTCACCCCCGATCAGAGAGCAGGCACCTCTGGGCACCCACATGGCAAGGCAGGCCAGACCCCAGGAGGGGACCAGAAGAAGATGAATTGAACTGGTCCACTTTTTTGACCAAACTTGTGGGTCCATGATATGACTGCTGCTTGCTGAGCAGAGTGGAGAGTGAGGGTAGGTGGGAAATGAAAAGGTCCCGCATGGAAGGGGAGGCCGTGTGACCCATTCCATCCTCTCCTGACTTCGAGGTTTAGTTTAGATCTTCCCTTCTAGGACTAAGGAGGGGTGAGAACCCAGCAATTTTGAACTCCAAGGGCACACTGAACCCCAGACTAAGAGTTCTCTCTCTATTCTTTCCCATCCTGAATTAGGTCTAACTTCAAAGTCCAAATGTGACTCAGAGGTTGTGCAAAGAGATAAAATGACAAAGATACTCTAGTAAAAAAGTCAACATAGAAATGACCTCTCTCATTACAAATTTCCTAGGGTGAAATTCAAATTAAAAAATTAAATTCCCTTGCCCTTTTAGGTTCAAGTTCAAAGAAATAAAAACTGAAGTCTTCAGGGCAAAGGATGAAAGCTGGAAGCAATTCACAGAGAGCCCAGCTGGCTTTCAAAGCACCTTTCCAAAGCCCTTAACTGCCTGAGGCTCCATGCCCAGTCCTGCCCCCCCACCCAGCAGGCACGCAAGGGCGGGGTGGCTCCAGAAATAGGGTTCTTCTCCACATCTCAGCGTTTTAAAGAACTTCTCTCGCCCGCTGAGCTTTTAAAAGACCCTGAGTTACTAGGATGAAGTAGGCGGTAACACCCTCATAGGCCTTCCAGCCAGAGGGACCCCCCCTAGGGCAGGCTGCAGGCTGCCAGCTGTCCCCAGCATCCAGTGATCAGTCCGGTGAAGGCACCTCTTCCCACTGCCTCACAATCCTGGTAGAAATGTCCCAGCAACTGATGGAAAGTGGATGAAAAAAGAATGATAGCCCAGATGCCTTGCCCTGGGAGTGGGACCTAGTGGAGAGTTAGCTTTGGCCCCACCCACCATGTTGGGAGGGGCAGGGACCAACTTCCACCCTCCTCCCCCCCCTCTTCCTCTTCCTCTTCCTCCTCCTCCTCCTTGGCATCTGTGCCATTTCATTGGGTCTCGTTTATATCTTCTTTCTTCTAGTAGGAGATTTTGTCATTTCCATTTGCCTGTGTGCCCAGTGCTGAGCTGTGCCTCATGACGCGGTTTCCAAGTCTGGGCTCTGTCCGGGGCTGAACTCCCTGCCCATGTGGGCGTGTCCCCCGTGGAACAGGTTCCAGGGCTGAGGAGCCACCGCTGTGCCCTATTGGTTCTCAGGACACTAGCTGTCCTCCATTTGGGATGCTTCTAGCCTCAAGTGGCATTTGTTTTTGCAACACAACTTCCAGGGAGCCAGGATCTGTCTCCACCGAGGGCTTCCTCACACTGTTTACGATGGCACTGTGTGGGCTCCTGGCACTGGTTTAAAATCCTTTTGCTTCACCACACAGAGGGCTAACTGTTTTTGTTGGCTTCCAGTGCTTTCCCTCCTTTTCCTTTTTGCTCTCGGGGCCAAGCTTTTACATTTTCTGACCTATTCCTCTAGACTTTGTCTCTTAGGGTCTCCCATGGCAATAGAAAAAAAAAAGTCAATCTCAAGTTCGTCACAAGTATCCACTGTTGAAACAATCCCATGGCTCCACCCAGGGGGATGCCAGCCAAGGGGGCCTCTCCTGCAACTCGCCTCTGATCCCTGGGTCTTCCCCCCCCCCACTCCCCCCACCCCTGCCTCTGGGAGGGAGGTCTCAGCAGAGCCTTCCATGAACCCACCCCATACATTTTAAAACATACTCCCTAAGCTTCTGAGCATTCCCCAGACCCCCACCCAAAACGCATGCCAAATCTCAGTATTTGATATTGATCTTCTGTCCTTGAATTTGCTCAGATCCTCTATGGGCTCTTCAGAGCTGCCAGGCTCATGGGATGGCTTCTAGATCTTAACAGAGTTCCTGTCTGCAGCATGGGCCAGACCCTCAAGAGTGTTCTGGGTCACTTGGCTCCCAGGTGTGTGTGTGTTGGGGCCGGGGGTGCCGGGAGGGGGGTTGGCAGGAGGAGGGGGAGGGAGGCCTCACCTCTTCTGCGAACCTCCACCCTCCCTTTTCAGCAGGGACTCGCCTGTCTCCTGGTACTTTACACGCTGAGGACATGGCTCTTCCACAGCCAGTCTCTCTCATTTCCCACCGCTCCTGTTCTGAGAGTAAGACTGTGGCATGTTTTTCAAACCATTCCAGTTCCTTCTGGATCTTCTGAGAAAACCTGACTCCCTGGGACAGACAGCTCCCAGCACAAGGTTTTGCACGGCCTTGCTAGCTTTGGGGTGGGCAGAGATTTCATGGAGCTATCTTTCTACCTCAGTGAAAGAAAGTGGCGTATTCTCTGAAGGGGCCCGATTCCTTTGAATGCGTCCATCCATGAACAAACTACCATCCTTCTGTGGGTGCATCTGGGTCTTCGGCCTCCCAGTTCCAGGGGTCTAACCCTCCAGAGCCTCAGATGTACTTGGAGGATGCAGGAGGGACTCTACACAGTACCCCCCTCCCCGCCCATGCTGGCAGGAGCTCATTGGTTACCACCTCCCTTCCTGTGGCCCAAGATTCCCACCCAGGTACACTATGCATTTGGGTTTTTTTTGTTTTTGTTTTTATTTTTTAAAGATTTTTTATTTATTTGACACAGAGAGAGAGAGAGAGAGAGAGAGATATCACAAGTAGGCAGAGAGGCAGGCAGAGAGAGGAGGAAGCAGGCTCCCTGCTAAGCAGGGAGCCCGATGTGGGCCTCGATCCCAGGACCCTGAGATCATGACCTGAGCTGAGGGCAGAGGCTCTAACCCACTGAGCCACCCAGGCGACCTGCACTATGCATTTGGAAGCCGCTGCCCGTGACTGTGACCATGACCCACCTGGGACCACTCTGCCCCACCCTCCCACCCCCGGAGGCCTGCCTCTGCTCACCAAATCCCAGCAGCTGTGAGCTTGTGACCACCCCCCAAAGCACTGCCCTGGCCTGCCAGCTAAGGCCTGCTGACACCCTGCTCCTGCGGGAGGACAGAGCCTCTCATCAGGAATTAGATGCCAACCCCTCGACCGCTTCCAGCACCAGAGCACTGTGGGCAACAACCAGGGCCCAAAGCCAATGTGGTCCGCAGGAAGCCCCCAAGAACACACCAGGCAGCCCCAGCTCCTTCACCCGTTGTGGACTCAAGGCTCAAAGCCAGTGACAGAAGATGCTGGGTTTGAGGGCGGGGAGAACACTCAACAGAACACTGCCTTCTTACAAGTCCCACCTCGGGGCCTCTCTGCAGCTACACGAATGGCATGGGCCGGAGGGCCCCAGAAGGGCCAAGCCAGGCAGTTCAGGGGTGCAGGAAGAGATGAGGGGGAAGAGGCCCCCGCCACCGAATCCTAGCAGGAAGCTCAGGGAGGCTGGGGGTGGGCCGGGGAGAAGGCGGCGAAGGAGCGGGGCAGCCCTTGGCATGGCCCGCAGCAAGGCAAGGTCTCCGGGGGTACAGCTGTTGGGCAGCACCTCTGTACCATATGCTGGCAGCGGTCTTCCCTCTGTTCTGTGTGTGCGCATAATGATCGAAGTACAGCCTGGACACAGAAAAGTGCATAACAGTTTAACAAATATAACACAGACACTTGTGAGAACAGCAAGGGAGAAAAATACCGCCGCAGGACCCCACTGTCACCCCTGTGCGCACCTGTGCCAGTCTCTGCCCTCCCTCCCACCGGGGACAGCACTGTCCTGACCGTGAGGGGAACGGTCTCCTGACCACCATCACAGCTGCACCAGCGAGGCACAGACCTCTGAACCGCGAAGTTTGGCGTGCCCTATTTTTGTACTTTAAATAAATGAGTTTGTGTTTCCTGTATCTTGCATCTTTTGCTCAACGTCCTATGCTTGTGAGATCATCCATGGTGATATGTGTAGCCACAGCTTATCCATTTCACTGCTGCATAGCATTCCAGCACAGAAATATACCACAATTTATTTATCCATTCTATTCTCGGTGGACATCTCGTGTCCAGATACAAGTTTCTTTAGGGTATATATACCTGAGGAGTGTGATTGTAGGCATGTTAATTACAGCCAACACAGTGGTTGGTTAGTAGTATCTTGTGGTGGCCTTCATCGCAGGTCCCCGTCTTCTACTGAGGTCGAGCACCTTTTCTGTTTGGATATTCTGCTTTGTGAAGGGACTGCTAAAGTCCTTTGCTAATTTTTTATTGGGTTGTCTGTTGATTGTCTATTGGAGGAGTTTTTTAAAAATACGTTCTGGATATGAGCCCTTTGTCAATCACATGAGTTGCAAAAGCTGCACGGCTTTTCCTCCTGTTTATGTTGTTTTACAAATATGAGGTCAAATGTGTCCATCTCTTCCTTAGTCACGTGTGCTTTGTGTATCTCCTTTAAGGAATCAGTAAGATGATGTAAGAGAACATCATCTTACTTTAAGGTCATTGTGACCTTTTCTTTATAGCTTTTATTCAAGGGGAACTGATTTGTGTGTGGATGTGAACTAGGAATCCAGCGTGATCTTTCTGCCCATGTGGTTTGGCAGTCAGCTGCCGAGCACCTGTAATTGAACAGTGCTTCCCTTCATGTAGACTTCACTGTGTCCTCAGTCATATATTGGGTGTACATGTGTGGAGAGCTCTGCTTCTGGGATTTCTCTTCTTTCCATTGGTCTGTTGTCTGCCCCCATGCTGATTTCACTTTGCCTTGATTACGGAACGCGTTAACCTTGTCATGGGGAAAGCAAGTCCTCCCACCTTGTATTCTTCAAGAAAATGTTTTGGTTCCTATCGGTCCTTTGGATTCACATGTCAGTGGTAGAATTGGGTTCTCAAATTCCATTGAAATGTGGGAATTTCTAGTGGGACTGTGTTGAGTCATAAACCAGACTGGGGAGAAGTCACATCATTCCAATAAATGGTCTCTCTATTTTATTTAGTCCTTCAGTGACCCCCCCCGCCCAAGTGTGTCTGTTTTCCAGAAATCTGTACATCTTGGGTTTATTCCTAGGTACAGGGGAACTTATACGCTAATTGTTCTCGTGTTTCCTTTAACCGACCCCCAACCCATCTTCTCTTCTTTGTATGAAGTCCTATATGATACCTGTAAAATCATATTATATTCTGAAAAATGTCCATTTCTGTATCAATACTCAGTACATGTATTCTAAATATTCTTTGTCTTGCTTGTCTATACATATGTTATTATAGTGACTCTCCATGGCTCAGATGTTAAACTTGTATAAATTCACACCCTTCGTGTCCTTCTTTGGCTTTTTTTAAGTCCGCTCACGATCACTGGCATCCTTCAATCAACACCCGGGTGATTCTTCTCTACACTTTGAAATGGCAATAGAGGAACTGTAATGACTGAACTCTTTTCTCTACCTCATAGCTGTGTTCTGTTTTGACTGGCGGCAACTTACTAGGGAATCACCCCATCCCTGAAGGGATTTATTCCTGGAAATGGCTCCTTTCCAGAACCTACCTTAGTACACAACTCTCACTCATACTTTGCTCTTAAGAGGAGAAGCCCTGTGTGGATGGGTGGGGTTCAAAGGCTCAGAGCCACTCACCTCCTGTCAGAAAGCATTATGGCCCTGTTTGTGTGTTGTCCTAGAGGGCTAGGGTTCTAAGTTACTGAATGGAGAGGGTTGAGGTTCGGAAGCTTCTTCCACCTCTGATCTGGCTGCTTCCTCTTAAGTACGTGGAGGATCAATGTCACCTGAGCCTCATCAGCCTCACCTTCTGGCTGGTGGATTCTACCACATTCTTCTCCTAAACTCTGTGCTCCCTGGAGGGGGTCTGGTCTGGCTCCTGGTTCCCTTTCCCTCCAGACCCAATGTTGGCATTGAAGTCTGGGTATTCTCCAGAATTTCAAAAAAAAAAGAAAAAAAAAGAATCGAAGGGAAATCAATCCAAAGGGTCTTCTCACTTCTCTCTGAAGAAGATGGAAATGGCCTTATTTTATAAACCAAGAATATTATCTTCTGGATTATCAGAGAGCAAAAGAGGACACCCACTACCCGAAGTCAAGTGTTTTCCTAGAGAAAAACTGGAGGGTTCTGACAGAGTTCCACCTGATTTGCTTCTGAGTAGAGGTCCTGACGTCACACTGCTTTTTTCCCTGTCTTCGAGAAGGTCCAGGACACCTTGAAATTCATACCATCTTTGGGGATCACATGTTAAAATAACAGCTATTTTTCTTTTTTTTTTTAAGATTTTATTTATTTATTTCACAGAGGGAGAGAGATCACAAGGAGGCAGAGAGAGCAGGCAGAGGGGGGGCGGGAAGCAGGCTCCCCGCTGAGCAGGGAGCCTGATGCGGGCCTCGATCCCAGGGCCCTGAGATCATGACCTGAGCTGAAAGCAGAGGCTTTAACCCACTGAGCCACCCAGGCGCCCTCTTTTTTCTTTTTTTTTTTAAGATTTTATTTATTTATTTGACACAGAGAGAGATCACAAGTAGGCAGAGAGGCAGGCAGAGAGAGGGGGAAGCAGGCTCCCCACCAAGCAGAGAGCCCAATGTGGGCCTCGATCCCAGGACCCTGAGATCATGACCTGAGCCGAAGGTAGAGGCTTTAACCCACTGAGCCACCCCGGCGCCCAACAGCTATTTTTCTTTTTTTTTCTTCTTTTTAATTTTTTTAGAGATTTTCATTTCTTTATTTGACAGAGAGAAAGAGATCACAAGTAGGCAAAGAGGCAGGCAGCGAGAGAGGAGGAAGCAGGCTCCCTGCTGAGCAGAGAGCCTGATGTGGGGCTCAATCCCAGGACCCTGAGATCATGACCTGAGCAGAGGTTTTAACCCACTGAGTCACCCAGGCACCCCTAAAATAACAGTTAAAATGACCATTATAGATGGGCATTGCCTCCGCGGCTGGACTTAAGGGAGGAGGGATCTATCGCCAGCCAAAGTTCCTAATTTTACAAGCCAAGTGGAAAACTTTGGAATTTCTTGCAGCTTTTTTGTATATTGCTGACAGCATCCGTGTGTTGTGAGAACACTTTGTCCACATGATCCTCTGGACATCTGACGTCCTTGTGCTCTTGCAGGCTGTCTAATGGACACAAAGGGCAAAGTCCCTCCAAGACGGCAAGACCGGAAAGGTGGACACTTGATAGGTGGGAAGGCAGGTTGTGGGGGAAATTGAGGGCACTAGGGAGGAGTCGGAGGAGGGAAGGCCCAGGGAGGGTCAGGACAAGTATCCCCCTTGTTCCCAGGCTCCCCCCGGGTGCCGGGCAGTCTGCAAACAAGCTCCGTCTGTTACAAATGAAATCCAGCGGACCCATTAGGGAAACAGAATCAAGAGCTTTTGTACCAAGAGCTTTTGTACCAAGTCCAAAGCGGATTTCGTTTGGAAGAGAAGTGGCATTTCATCAGTGGGGTAAGTTGGATAATTCAGCAGATGGTGAGGGGGCAGACAGGTGGGTGGTGCCTATAATCAAAATGGATCAGGGGCACCTGGCTGGTTAAGTCGATAGAACACGTGACTCTTAGTCTCAGGTGCTGGAGTCCAGCTCCAGCAGGTCCAGGGGTCCCCGAAGGATGGATGGTGTTGGCGAAAGGAGTGAGAGAGCCATGAGATTCTTTCTGATCACCAAGCAGGCATCTCTAACTCTGCTGGTCTCACTAGCTTTATTTATAGACAGTAGATGAACAATACGTGACCAGAACATGATTTTTTGAAGTTGATTGATTCCCGTGATATGGTACTTTGATCAATGGAAACATTCTTTACATGTTCTCCTCAGCTTGATCTTTACACTTTATGTCTGCCCCCTATAGATTGGCGCGGAGACAGATCATCTGTCTTAAATGACATTGAAATGGCTTCTTCAGCCAAACAGGACAAATGGGTCTCACACAGGGCAAGTGGATCACACTTTTGTTCTTAGTAACGAGTTAAATGGAAATTCCATAGTAATAGAGTTACAGGTTAAAGACAGTAACCATTATTATGTATTAGAATCATCTATCTTTGTTAAACTCGTATGAATAAGGCACTAGTTATATAGTTCAAGCATAGTCTAACATAAGTGAATCATGCGTCATTATCTAGCACATTAGTCACAGAAGCGAGGAGTGCAGAAGTGAAGGAAATAGTGATAATTACAGAAATAGGACCTAAATTGTTTACATGAGCTACTTCTTTGTAACTAAGTGCGCAAGCACCATTGGGGTCCTGTTCTGGCTATTCTTCGAATAAATGACAATATTCATGGAAAGCAGACCTTACAGAGGGTACCATGTCCTCTCATTAATCAGTAAAGGAACACGTAGTGATTTATGTCCTGCTCTGACTCGTATACTATCTTTAGATAAGGCTCTTTTTCTTCGGGCTGAATTAATGTCTAGCTCCTGGGCCTAGTGGTGTCTTAAAGTCTTTCTCTCTGATCTACAAGAGCTCCACGAGAAAACGCTGGGAGAGAGGGTCACAGAGATAGAATCTAAGGTCCTTGCTGTGGGGGTAAGGGTCTGATTCTCCTCATATAACCTCATGTGAGCCATCTCGGTCTGGTGTGGAGTGCCTTGGGGCCCAATCATAAGCAACAGGCTTATTCCTAGGAGAGAGATGAAAAGCAGTGGAAGGAGATACCAGGTTCGCTCTGTATGGCAGGAGCTGTGCAAACGCTGCCATTTCCACACTGTGACTGTGTCAGCCAGCGAGGCCCATGTGGCTCCCGGCACTCAGGGTGGCGAGTTCAAGCCCTACCTTGGGAATGGAGCCTCCTTAAAAAAAAAAAAAAAAAAAAAATTAAAAAACAGGTGGAGCCATATCTCAGACCTGACACAGGGGAAATTCCAGAAGCAAAAACGTCAATGTGAAAACAAGTTTACATGATGTCTTTTTTCTTTTTTTAAGATTTTATTTGTTTATTTAACACACACAGAGAGATCAGATCACAAGTAAGCAGAGAGGTAGGCAGAGAGAGAGGAGGAAGCAGGCTCCCAGATGAGCAGGGAGCCCAATGTGGGTCTCAATCCCAGGACCCTGAGATCATGACCTGAGCAGAGGCTTTAACCCACTGAGTCACCCAGGCACCCTACATGATGTCTTGAAAGAAACCAGGGCAAGTAGTTTGATAATCACGGAGTGGGGAAAACCGAGAAATGACATAAATCCCAACACTAGGCTGATAAGAAATGTGTCTCCTGCGTCAACCCACAAAGTCAAAAATCCAGATGACAACCTGGGAAAAATATGTACAACTCATGGCAATGGGCTAATATCTCTAATATATAAAGAGTTTTAAAACAAACAAGAAAACCCAATTCAGTGGGAAAGTGGGCTTGAAGATTTGACTTAGTTCCCAAGAAAGGAAAAGGAAATGGCCACTAACCCTGTAAAAATCATGCTCAACCTCATAGTAAGAGGCAAATTAAAAGTGCTTGGCTGGGAGAGACAAGCATTTTCCCCATCAGGTGGCCAAAAGTCAAAACCTGGATGGGGGGGGGGGCCCTTACCCAGCTGATGGTGGCGATAAGCCCCGCCTCTAAGAGGGACATCAGGTCATATTAAAACAGCATCGTCCTCGACCAAATGATTCTACTTCTGGGAGCCTATTCTACAGATACACTCACCCATGTTAAACTCAATGTGTCAGAGCTAAGAATGGAAGGCTGGAAACAGCATAACTGTTCAGGACAGAGACTAGTTGAAAGGAATTGTGGCTGGTCCTAACAAGGAAATACTGGAGATTCTTCAGGTACTAAGATAAACTTTCCAAGTGGAAGAAAAAAAAAGTAAAATGCATAAGTAGCCTAGAATATGCTACCACTGAAAGGGGATGTTATGCATATTTGCTTCCATATGCATAAAATATGGGGGGGATCTGAGAGGGTAATCCTGCAGAGGGAGGGCGTGGGAGGGAGTCTTCTCTCTGGGGATCCTCGGAATGCTTTGAATTTGAGCCATGTAAAGATAATCACCGATTAAAATGAGAATAAAATTAGGTACACAGGAAACCGGGTCGCTGGGGGAGGGGCGGACGCTGTCATAGGGGGACAAGGGGACTGAGACTTCTCACTTGTAGCTTTTGGATTTGGAGCCCCGTCTGGATGTCTTGGGTGTTAGGGCTATGGGAATATCTAGGCCAGACCCCACTGTTCTGAGATGGAGACTGAGGTTCCAGGAGTGAGGGGACAGAGCCAATTTCTGAAAACTCACAACTTTTGGTGTCTTTTATGTGCTCTTCAAACACAGAAGAGAGGTGGGCTCACTTAACAAGGAGGAGAAATCTGGGGAATCTGTGCCGCACCCCTCTCTGCCCCCTTCACCCTAGTTCTGGAATTGTCCCTGGGAGGCCTGGAGGGAACTGGTTGGGCAACCACTCAGCTGGGAAGGGAGCTGGGCCAGCAAGAGAAAGCTTTACAGAAATACAGTTTTTGGGCCCACACTTGGTTGGAAATCAAGGAAGATAGTAGCCCAGAAACTTTGGAAACTTCTTAATCTCTTGAGAGGGGTCAGCTGACCTCCCCCAGAAAACTGCACTAATTTCTTCCTACTGCTTTAGAGGCAGTGGGGTAGCCCCACGGTGAGCCACCAGCTCCAGTGTTTGGTGGGCCCCTCGGTGTGGGCCGGGGTCCACAGGGAATGTTTCAGCTGCATTCCTCCAGAGACCACGTGCCCCCCCCCTTTCAGCCTCCCTGCTGCTTCCCGGTGAGCACCTCCAGTCTCTGGGTGGGAGCCTACCTCCAAGATATCTGCCCACGCCCCCCGGTCTTTTCTCCGCCCACCCAAGGAAGGAGCTTCACAATTTATCAAGACCAAGTACAGGCATCCGCCACCTGCTTGCCCCTTCCCCTCCTGTGGCGATCCGTATTAATTATGTCCAAGGCCACGGGCTGTGAGCTGCTCCGGTCATGGTCCAAGGTTGAGGGAGTATGTAGGAAGGACATCTGGTGCATCCCTTCATTTCACAGTGCAGGAAAGTGAGGCCTGGAGCCAAGCAGGGCAGCCACACGGGGCAGGCCCACAACTCTAACCACCTCTCGGGGACTGGGCTCCCAGAAGTGGTGGAGGATGGAGGGGGAGGTGGGCCCTGAGGCTGGGGGAGGGAGCAGTGGGATCTCTGCAAAGAAGGCATGTGAGGGGGTGAGGGGTGGGGCGGGCATGACAGGGTGGGAGGCTGGCTGGAAAGCCTGCCTTGCCCGGCTCTCCAGACCTGCGGCATGGGCCCAAAAGTCAGAGCTGGGTGCAGGTGCCTCTCACACACAGGTTGCTGGGGGATACAGGAAGGGAACCACCAGCTCACAAGGCCGAGGCCGAAGCAGAGGGGCCTTGGTGTCATCCTGCACTGGGTGGCCTCAGGGAGGGCTTCCTTCCAGAGACGCACGATGTGGGGCTCCGAGGGGGCAGGTGGGAGACAGGCATTCCATGCAGAAGGAACAGCACCTGCAAGGTGGGGCGGGAGGCTGTCAGGGCCAGCCCTCTCTCAAAAACGGTGGCTGTGAGGACAGTCGGGTTTTTACTGGCAGATGACATGGTACCACTGGGGCGATTAAGGAAGGGACGGGCTGCTGGATGGGTACTGGAGCTGACACTTTGGAATAAAGGGGAGCTAGCCAGGGCATGACTAGGTGGGGGGACAGGATATGGCCTGTAGGGGATACAGGAGTAGCCTTCCTTGGCAAAGGGCATTACTGGTTCCAGGGCACTTGGGAGCATGGTGGGTGAGGCTGACAAGGGGGTTCCTGACTCAGATGCCCCACTTTTTCCATGGATTCCAAGGAGCCACTACCTTGATGCCCCCGCTGGCTGTTGGCTTCAGCCATCCCAAACACAGCAGGAGCCCAGACTGTCTTGTCTGCCCCTTCAGCCCCAGGAGACCCCCATTGCTCATGAGAGACCACAAGGTGAACCCTAACTGGGGGTACTAGGTGGTTATGTGTGGGTGAGTCTTGGGAGGTGGCTGGGCCAGACTGGCAGACCCAAGGAAGCTGGGGTCTGTGTCCTCATCTGTGAAATGAGGGAGTTGGGCTCGATACTTGTGGAGACCTGTGACCCTGTGCGCTCCTGACCAGGTTCAAGATCTAAGAGGGAGATGCAAATGGCAGGACGGCACGCAGCCAGCAGCAGAGAAAAGAGGGTCTGTGTTGGGAACGGCGGTCACAAGGGAGCTGAAGGGTTGTGACAAAGGCCACAGCTGGGGTGGGAGCAGCAGGTACTCAGATCCATGGAGGATGCCCCACTTCACAAGCCAGCTAGGAGACCTTCTGGTTCTAGCCGGAGCCATGCTGCCATCCCTGCATCCCACCCCCAGGCCCCCCCACCCCGAACCCACATGGACACAGATGTGGGGCTTACCAGCCCTTTCACTGAGGGAGCTGGAGCAAAACCCTGAGATCTTTGTGGAAGAGAAGCACGTCCTCCCCACCCCCAGAGATGGGCAAGCACCCTTCCAGATTCCCTTGACGCGACTTTCCTTCCTCTTTTGAAATGTGACCCCAACCATCACTACTACTTTTCTTCTGGAAGTAAATCCTTGCTGCCAAGGACTGAGTTGACATGGGGCTGCAGGACCTAGACTGAGAAGCAGACCAATTCTTAGGCATCTTGACTAGCAAGCTGGTGAGGGCGGACAAACTCCTAAAAATTCCGTGATGGGAGAGGAAGAGGGCGGGCATGGGTCCATGTGTAAAGTGCCAGCTGACTGGGCTCCACAGCCCTGGGGCCTGGCTTGTTCTGAGGTTGCCATAATCAGAGGACAAGTGTGACTCATCCTCTGCTTCAAGGCTGGGATGGGCACGGTGATGCCACAGAGGTGACTCATGCAAGGATAGCGGGTGCTGCGGGGCCTAAACCACTGGGAGCCATCTCAAGGAGCCCGTGGCCACAGCAGGCCCCATTCCTCTGTACGCACACACAAGGCAGCCCTTGTCACTGCCTGTGGCTCAAAGGCAGGCCTGTTCCTCACTGCCAATGTCAGAAGGGCACTAACAGCCTCCAAAGACTTGGCCTGGCAGCAACCCTTTCCCCCCAGAGCCCCTCGGCTTTCAAATGCAAATTTACTTAAATTCCGTGTTTTTAAAACACCATCTCTTCCAGCGAAGAGAAGCTGGCCTATACAGAGGCTGAGCAAGAGCAAGCAAGGGGTCCCAAAGGCAGAGTCAGCAGCAGTACAGAAGCGAGGCCCCCACCTCTCCCAGGCCCCCAGAAATGCGGTTCGTTGTGGCCAGAGGAGCCCTCTCCCTGTGCAATCAGGGGAAATGAACCTGACTGCTCCCACAGGCCAGGCAGCGCAGGAGGGCCTGAGCTGGTCCTAGGGCCAGCTCCAAGAACATGAATTCCTAGTACTAGTGGCTGGGTCTCACTTGGAAGAAGTTGCTGCCAGGGCACACGAAACCTCTCACTCAGCGGGGCTACCAAGGCATTCTAGCCCAAAGGCACCTGCTCTGGGAAGCAGCATGGCAACTGAGACCCCTCAGCCCAAGTGTGGGCGCAGAGTTGCCCACTGTCCTATTCTCACTCCCACAAGGGAGCCCCCCTGCCCTTGGCTGGAGGAACCTTGGACCAGTTAGACTCCAGTCACTTTGGGCTTTGATACTGATTTTGTGGTTGACTGTGCCCTGCAGGGCCAGGCCCTTCAATATCCTAGCAGGGTTGACTAACACCTGAAGGCTTTCCAGAGCCATTGTTCCATGAAACATGAATGGACCACAACTACAGGCTGGGTGTTGTCTCTAGGAACTGCTGTGCCCGAGGACTGCAGAGGCCAGGCACAGATTTGGGGGCAGAGAGGGCAGTATAACCAAGGACTCTGCCTCCTGGGCACCTCCCCACCCCCATGGGAAAACTGTCCCAAAGTTCCAGAGCAATGGGACTTTCTAGGTCAAGAAACTAGGGCACCAGCCTAGCAGGGTTTGGCCCTGTGCCACAGAGTGGAGGGAAGGCTTTCTCTCACAGGGTACCCTTTGCCAAACTGGAGTTGCGAGGGTGGGGCTGGGAGAAAGGTCCAGACCAGGAGGCCTCTCCAACCCCTCAGGCCAAAGAGCTGTTGAGGGCCTCCCCACCTCTCCCTCCCGTTCTTCTCCCGGGCAGCCCGAGTCCACGTGATGGCTGCCCCTGCCCCTGTGGGCGGAAACGGATTCAACTTGGGTTCCCGCCAAGGGCAGAGGCAGGAACCTGCCCTGGAAGGGCAAAGCCACAAGCTGAGTGGGAGGCTCCGATTTGATTCTGATTCGTGGGTCTACGGCCCTGGGCAGGATGCCAATCAAGGCAGGGGCCGCTGATGGGGCAAAGCGGGGAGAAGCTAGGAGAAAAGACCCTAACGGTAAATTCCGAGGTGGCAACCCTCCTGGCCTCGGTTCCCAGGTCACTGTCTCAGCCCTGCTCCCATTCCTCCGAAAGCCAAGGAAGAGACAGATGCAGCCTCCAAACCGTTTATTTGTCCCGACTTGGAGAGGAGAGTCGCTGGGGGGGGTGGGGGGCGAAGCGGGCACAATATGGCGGGTCGGACAGGCGTGGCCCTCAGGCGAAGGTGGAGCCGTTCCAGCCCACGTTGGCCGCGTTCATGTCGTAGTAGTTGATGTAGATCCTATCTGGGCTGACGTGCAGGCGCTCGGCCAGCAGGCCGCACAGCAGCTTGCTGTAGGAGCGGTTCTGCGGGCCTCCGATCTTGCCGATGCTGTGCAGACTGCAGAGCGCGCACGGCTCACTGGAGCCGCCGAAGGCCATGAGCTGGTCTGGGACCACGTGCACCGCGATGTACTGGGCCAGCTTGCCGGTGGCCTGCGCCAGCTGCTGAGTGAGCTCGGAAAGGAGTCCG
>LNAC01000325.1:1038471-1050275 GCA_002007465.1 Ailurus styani | reverse complement strand
ACTGGAGCCGCCGAAGGCCATGAGCTGGTCTGGGACCACGTGCACCGCGATGTACTGTGGGGAGACGGGGTGCGGTCAGGAGGCAACCGCCCAGCCCGCCCCGTCCGCGTCCGGAGCCTCGCCTCGACCCGGAGTCCCCTCCCACCCCCCAGCCCGGGACCACCTCGTCCGGCCGGCACCCCCTCTGCCCGTTCCCTCCCGGCCCACCTGGGCCGGCTTGCCGGTGGCCTGCGNTGTACTGGGCCAGCTTGCCGGTGGCCTGCGCCAGCTGCTGAGTGAGCTCGGAAAGGAGTCCGTCCGGCACGGAGGCGCGGGGGACGTTGGTGTTCACCACGAACATCGGCATGCTGGCGGGAAGACGGCGGGGGCCGGTGGCCAGGAACGAACCGACGCGCCTCCGGCTGCAGCCCGGGAACCTGAGCTACGTGACCGCCGCGCGGTGCCGCCCCGCAGGGCGGCCGCGGCCCCGCCCCCTGTGACGCCACCGCCGGCGGAAGCCCCGCCTCCGCGCGGTCGCGGGTTTCGCCGACTGGTGACGTCACTGCAGGCCTGCGCCGCCGCAGCCCTCTTCCGGCCGGTGACGTCATCACGGGGGGACCTTGGCGCGACTCCGGGCTTTGGCGTCTCGGCCCTACGCTCTTTTTGGAAGCCGTTGTCCTCGTGGCGGCCAGAAATCTGCTTATCTTTCGTTTCTTTGTCAGTCCTTTCATTTAGTCAGGCCGTGTGTGCCAGGAGTTGGGGATACAGTGGTTTACAGGCCACATGACCTCTTGCTCCCTCAAGAGTTCACAGCTGGCGAAGTAGGTGGAAGTCCCAGCCCATTCCAGCTCACGCACGGAAGCTTTGCGTGCCGCGAGTCTCCAGGGCCCCATGTCCCCCCTGGCCATAGTCCTGGGCTGGTGCGTGTGCGTGTGCGCGTGCGCGTTGGGGCGAGGTAGTCCCTACCGCGGGCAGAAGGGGAACAGCCACGCTAGAGTCAGAGTCAGTCATCATCCAAGTGAGTCCCCTGCACCCTTGTTCTTTAAAGTGAGTGTGGATGCTGGGAGACACCAAGGGGAGGGCGGGAGATAAGAAGCGAGGCTTAGGCAGGGCTCCATAGGCCAGGGGTGGTCAGCAACGCTGTCTCAGAGCCCACCCCAAGCCCCTGCTCCCTGAGCAACTTCTCTGTAGTTCTGCCAACTTTAGCTCCTCAGGGAAGCCCTACCCGAGCTAGCTCCTAGAGGGATGTCCTTTTTGAGAGTCCTTAGAGAATTCTGTCTCTTCTGCTAATGGTAAGCTCAGGGGGCATCCAGTGGGTGCCAAGTCTCTCCAAGAGAGAGACTAAAATACTGGCTGAATGAACAAATGGGTGACTGAAGATAGCCATGCCTGGGCAGGAAGAGGACAGAGCAGTGGCTGGATTGGGACCCCGGCCATGCCTGCAGGCCTTGCCATCACTGCAGAAGGGGGAGCCCTCCTGGTTAGGGTGCTGTGCTGGGGAGCAGATCTCTCTCAGGTGCTAGAAGGGGCGCATTGCACTTGGCCAAGTCCTCAGAGCTCTCCTTGGCATCTGAAGGTGCTGTCTAGTTAAGATGGCACAGCACACGCTGGCCTTGACAATGGCCATGTGATACAGCAAGGACACCCGTGCCTGTGGGACATCCAATCAGTAGGTCCCATGGCCCAGTTGTGCAAAGAGCCTGCAAGTGTTTGTTTCCCCTGCTGGGCCGCAGGCTACTTCCCTCCTCACTCTCACACCTTGCACCCAGGGCTCCCTTACCACCAATGGACTGATGCACTCCAAGTCATATCTCCAGCCTTGGCCCCTCCTCAGAGTCCAGTAGCCAGTTCGGCATTTCCGTTCCCTGTGTCCAAATCCAAGTGCGTCACTTTTCATCCCACACCTGTTGACCTGCCAGTGAAGTGTGCTTCCCTCCACTGTCACCCTTATCCTCCCTTCTCTGCGCCCCCCACCCAGATCCCAGCCCCACCCCCGCCACCTTAGTTTGAGTTAGCTGGCTTCACCTTTGGCCTAGCATAGATTGTGATAACACCATGGGGGGGACTGCTCTTCCTGGGGGAGGAGTCTACTTCCCTGGCCCCTGGCCATAAATCTGGCCATATGATTTGTCTGGCCCAGTGAAATATAAACAGAAGTGACATGAGCGACTCCAGGCAGAAGATTCAAGAGCCAGCACCAGGTCAAAATGTCCGAAGAGGGATCCTCACCGACAAACATGGGCAATGCCCCTGTAGGTGAGCCACTGCAATTTTCAGGATGTTTCTGTAGCCGAGGGTGGTCTTCCCTGATCAGGACAGCCTCCCACCTATTTACCACTTACTCTGACCCTTCCCAGGAGCAGTCAGTGCCATCTTTCTAGAAGGCCATCTGGGGAGGTGATCTCATTCCCCATCCCACCCCTTACTAGCTTGGACACTTCACTAATCTGAGACTCAGTTTCTCCACCTCTAATTTGAGGATGACCGTAGTGTCCACCTTATAGTGGAGTGTTGTGAGGACCAAGTGGCCTAAATATTGGTGAGAGTCCCCACTGATACTAGAAGTAGTCCTGTCACAACGCCCTGGGGAAGAGGCTCCCCGCCCCACATATAGCAGCATCCTTCCTTGTTCCCTGAGTATGGAATGTCCTTCAGTACCATGCTCCTGGCTCTTAGCTCTCGCATTGGTCCTGAAATGCAGTTTGCAGTCACTTTCCCTCATCTGCCCCAGTCCCTTGGGAAAGCCCCAGAGCTTTGGGCTGTAATGTACCCAGCACCTCTCCTGCCCTTTGAGGCCGTCATCACATTTCTTTTTCTTCTTTTTTTTTTTTAAGATTTTATTTATTGACAGAGAGACAGAGATCACAAGTAGGCAGACAGGCAGGCAGAGATAGAGGAGGAAGCAGGCTCCCTGCTGAGCAGAGAGGCAGATGCGGATGCGGGGCTCAATCCCAGGACCCTGAGATCATGACCTGAGCCGAAGGCAGATGCTTAACCCACTGAGCCACCCAGGCACCCCCCTCACGACATTTCTACTTGTGAGGTAGTGTTTCCTTGCTGGATGGTAAACTCCATGAGAGAGGGGACTGTCTCTTTTTGGCCATTGGTGTATGCCTGCCTCCGGAATTGTTACCTCAGTGGTAGGCAGGGGGCCTCCAGAGATGTCCACGCTCTAATCCCTGGAATCTGTGAATATGTTATGTTACGTGGCAAAAGGCACTACACAGATTAATTAGAGTTACAGACCTTAAGATAGGGCGATCAGCATGGATTATCTGGGTGGGCCCAGTGTAATCACATGAGCCCTTAAAACTAGAGAATTTTCTCCAGCTAGACTCGGTGAGATGCGGCAGAAGGGGAAGTCTGACTCAAAGCAGGAGGACTCAATGTGCCCTTACTGACTCTGAAGATAAGGGGGCCAGGAGCCTCAGTTGTACAACCACAAGGAACTGAATTCTGCTAACGACCTGAATGAACTTGGCAGTGGGCTCTTCCTTAGTTGACTTCGGCCATACAAGACCGTAAGCAAAAGACCCGTACTCGATGTTGGACTTCTGACTCAAAGAAACTGTGAGATAATAAATATATGTTGTTTTAAGTTGCTAAATTTGTGGTCATTTGTTCTGGGAGCAATAGAAAGGTAATACACTTGGCCCCAGTAGGGGCTCAATAATGATGTGCTGATCAGCAGGACGCATGCTCCGGGAGGTGTTGGCAGGGAAGGCTGCAGACCTGCCTGGGATCCTCTCCGGATTCGTCTTCACTGACGGAATCTCAGTTTTTTCTAGTTAGAACATTAGCTGCTCCTGGCAACCAGGCATAGGCACACAAAGCTCATGCAATGTGTGGGATTTATGGGGAAGCAAGTGCTTTGCTGATGGAGACGCAACCCTGCCTCCTTCCTCCTGCCCCCACCCTGGAATCTGGACATGACCCCCAGAGGTGCAGCAAATGTCAGGCAACCCTGCGCTGGAAAAATCCCAGGCAAGGGAGGAGGGAGTATCCGCCCGGCAGAGCCTGGCGCTCTGACTGCTCTCTGCCCAGCCCCTTCGGCTGCCTTTCACTTAGAATAGAAAAAGAAGCCCCTCTCTGCTCAAAGTCCTGCTTGTCAGGGTTTGTGTCATTCACAGCCCCACTGCAGGTCCTGCCTGCTGCTGCCGCCAAGGATGTCCTGAGTGGCCGTGTCCAGCAGCACAGCGGGCATTCTTAGTGCAAGCATCCCTGCTGCAAGCATTTTTTGTGGCAAACGTTTTTGCCACCTAACTGGCCATAAGGCAGTGTCGCCATAAAAGAGAAGATCAAGAAAAATAAAAGAGGGGCACTTGGGCGACTAAGCCTAGTCGTTAAGCATCTGCCTTCGGCTCAGGTCGTGATCGCAGGGTCCTGGGTTCGAGCCCCCATTGGGTTCCCTGCTTGGTGGGAAGCCTGCTTTTCCCTCTCCCACTCTCCCTGCTTGTGCTCTCTCTCACTGTGTCTCTGTCAAATAAATAGAATCTTTAAAGAAAGAAAAGAGGGACATTCAATAGAAAGGACCTAATGAAACATGGAAAACAAAATTACCAAGACTTTGCTGAGAAATACAAAATATTTGAATACATTTAAAAACGGGTGGAGATTCTGTGCAAATAATTGATTTTGTTTTGTGGATTGTACCCATGCACTTGTTTTCAAAATCTAGTAGTATGCATTTTTTGGGTCTTTTTTTATTCATTTAGTATCACTTTTTTTTTTTTTGCTAAACTTTCTTCCTTCATTAAGAGAGAGATGTGTTTCCAAACACTAGGATGCATATATAATTTTTAAGATTGATTGATTTATTTGAGAGAGAGACAGAAGAGAGAGACAATGGGGCAGGGGTTAGAGGGAGAAGGAGAGGATCTCAAGCAGACTCTGCCCTGGGCATGGAGCCCGATACAGGGCTCGATCTCACAACCCCAAGATCACAACCTGAGCCAAAACCAAGAGTCGGACGCTCAACTGACTGTACCACCCAGGTGCCCCTAGGATACATATTTGGGGTTTTTTTGGTTGGTTTTTCTTTTTTTTTTTTAGATTTTTTAAAATTTTTATTTATTTGTCATAGAGAGAGGGAGAGAGCACAAACTGGCAGAGCAGCAGGCAGAGGCAGAGAGAGAAGCAGGCTCCCTGCTGAGTAAGGAGCTCGATGTGGGACTCGATCCCAGGACTCTGGAATCATGACCTGAGCCGAAGGCAGTCGCTTAACTGACTGAGCCACCTAGGCGACCCTAGGATACATATTTGTAACTGAGCTTTGTATTACATTGTGAAAGCTTATTTTTTAAATTTTCATTTTAATTTTAATTCTAGTATAGTTAACATAAAGTGTTTATTAGTTTCGGTTGTACAATAGAGTGATTCAGTCATTTCCATATAACACCCAATGCTCATCACAAGTGTGCTCCCTAATCCCCATCAGTTACTGAACCCATCCCCCCACCCACCTCCCCTTCTGGTAACCAGGGGTTTGCTCTCCATAGTTAGCAGTCTGTTTCTTGGTTTCTCTCTCTCTTTTTTCCCCATTTGTGCATTTGTTTGGTTTCTTAAAATCCACATATGAGTGAAATCATATGGTATTTGTCTAACTTATTTCCCTTAGCACAATACCTTCTGGTTCCATCCATGTCCCTGCAAATGGCAAGATTTCATTCTTTTTGATGACTAATATTCCATTATATATATACACATATATATGTATATATACATATATATATATATGTATATATACATATATATATATATATATATATATATACACATACATACCATATCTTCTTTATCCACTCGTCAGTCGGTGGACACTTGGGCTGCTTCCACAATTTGGCTATTGTAGGTAATGCTGCTATAAACATAGGGGGGTGCTTGTGTCCCTTTGAATTAGTGTTTTTGTATTTTTTGGGTAAATACCCAGTAGTGTGGTTAACAAAAAACAAAACAAAGCTAACAAAAACTAAAACTACACTAAGATAAAAAATAAAATAAAAATAGAACTACCTTATGATCCAGTAACCACCACCGGCAGGCAGGGCCAGCTAACCCCCACAGGACCCTAAGACATGGTTCAGAGCTGGTGATCTGGGTGCAGTCATTTAAACACTCTGAGCCTCAGTTTCAGAACAGGGGGTCAAGTGGTAATTCCTTTCCCGTAGACTTGTGTGAAGGTTAACAGAGCTAAACAAAGTCCAAAGGCCCTGACTTACAGGAGATGCTCAGGAAATGCTGTCCGGAGTTACTGTATTGGAACCAAGGGTCTTGGAGCAGGAAATGAGCTAATAGGCCTGAACCCCAATGGCGGGCATGCACAGAGAGGGCGACCCTGTTTTCCTTCCGTGGCGCTGAAGTCCTGTCCCCACCCGCCTCTCTCCTCATGGGATCCCCTCAAAGCTGAGGCCAGGCTTTTCAGCCCCCCACCCCCAGGACACTGGCCTGCTCCTAAGGCCACAGCGAAGGGGACCCCGGTACAGCCCAGCGCAGGCCCACATCCTCCAGAGCTCACAGCAGCCGACGAAGGTGGTGTCCTGGGCTTCTTGGAAATCCTCACCCCCCTGCACCTCAGTGGGGTGGGCACCTCTGACAGTGTGGGGGCCCTGATCATTGGAGTGTCGTGAGAAGAGACCACTGGAGGCTCTGGCTCCCTATGATTACAAGCTAAATTCCCCACCTGGCTGTCAGGGCCCCCCACCTTATCTCAGAGCTCTTCTCCCCATGGATGCTGGGCTTCCCCTCCGACCTCTCCACTCGGTCCCAGGCTGTCCTATCTCCATTCAGCAGCAGGCTTCGCCCAGGAAGCCCTCCGGACACCTCCAGCTGAAAACCCAACCCTCTCTAGGCCTCATCACCCTGGGCCTCTGCGGACGCATCTTCATGGTCGGCCTCCAAAGAAAGCTGCGTGTGTGTGTGTCTGTCTGCAAAGTTGGCATCTGCCGCTGGAGTTTTGCTCCACCGCCAGAGCCTTGGTTTTGGGACCTGGGATCCCCCGCAGCGACCTTGTCCTTCTTTGGGTGTTAGGTTCTCCCTTCCTTCCACTTCCTGCTGCCCCAGAATGGAGCCACGGAACCCGTGGCACATGACTCTGACCTCCTGCAGGCTCTGTGAGAAAGGGCCACACTGTAGGCTCCCTCCCTCCCGGCCTCTGCGGAGGCTGAGCGGTGGCCCCGTGGCCTCCTTGGCCTCCATGTCCTGCCACGAGTCCTGGCTCCTACCTTAGCACTGGCTCAAGCCCAGGCTCCACCAGTAATCCACAGTGTCACACTGGCCCCCTCAGGGGCCTTTGGCCCCCCTCCACAGAATGGGATCGGGGAGCCAAATAGTCAGGGCCGGGGAAGCAGGGCAATGCCCGGAGATCGAGACCACCCATGGTGGGCACCCATGCCCACCACCTAGCGGTGTGACCTTGGACCTTAGACATGCCACTGCCTTTGCATGCCTCCCCTTCTCCTGTGTAAAACAAGGAAATTAAAGATACTTCTTTCTTTTTTTTTAAGATTTTATTTCTCCATTTGACAGAGAGACACAACGAGAGAGGGGGACACAAGCAAGGGGAGTGGGAGAGGGAGAAGCAGGCTTCCTACCAAGCAGGGAACACAATGCGGGGCTCCATCCCAGGACCCTGGGATCATGACCTGAGCTAAAGGCAGATGCTTAGCCACTGAGCCACCAGGAGCCCCAACAGTTGCAGCCCTTTGAAAGCCATGCTATCCTGACCCTTATGAGCGGTGCATGGGACCCAGTAGCCAGGTTCACTGCCCAGCCTCTCCCTGGGAAGCTGAGGCTCAGAATCCACATAACTAGAGAGCAAGGAAGGGAGGCGTATGGGCTGGGAGAGGGAGCCAGCCGGGTGCTCTGCCTGCCTGCTTGTGATCTCTCTCTCTGTGTCAAATAAATAAATACAATCTTTTTTTTTTTAAGATTTTATTTATTCATTTGACACAGAGAGAGAGATTACAAGTAGGCAGAGAGGCAGGCAGAGAGAGAGGAGAGAGGAGGAAGCAGGCTCCCTGCTGAGCAGAGAGCCTGACGCGGGCCTCGATCCCAGGACCCTGGGATCATGACCTGAGCCGAAGGCAGCGGCTTTAACCCACTGAGCCACCCAGGCGCCCAATAAATACAATCTTAAAACAAAAACAAAAACAAAAATAAATCCAAAAAAACAAAGGTCCCAGAGAGGGAGGGGACCAAAGACAGTTGCTCTTAAAACTTTTATTTTATTATTTTTTTAAGATTTTATTTATTTATTTGACAAGAGAGAGAGAGACAGCGAGTGCACAAGCAGGCAGAGGGAGAGGGAGAAGCAGGCTCCTCATTGAGCAGAGAGCCCAACATGGGCCTCAATCCCAGGACTTTGGAGTCATGACCTGAGTCGAAGGCAGACACTGAGCCACCCAGGAGCCACAAAGCTTTTACTTTTTAAATAATCTCTACTCCCAATGTGGAGCTTGAACTCATGACCCAGAGATCAAGAGTCACACACTCTACCGACGGAGCCAGCCAGGCACCCCTAAACATATATTTGCTATTAAACTCAGCAATTCATTTACCCCAAAGAAATGAAAACATTTGTCTACACAACAACTTGTGCAGGAATGTTTATCTCAGTTTTATTCGTGGTTGGCCGAGATTCAGAAACAGCCCAAAATGTCCATCAACAGGGTAAAATGGGTAAACAAATTATGATACACCCATTAAACGGAATACTGCTCAGCAACACAAAGGAATAATACTAACACATGGGACGACATGCATGGAGCTTCAAAAACTTTATTGGGAGCAAAGCCAGACACAAATGCGTACATATAGTATGGAATTATATCAAACTCTAAAAAAGAAAGCAAATGTGACCTATTGTGGCAGATGGCAGGTCACCAGTTGCCTGGGGCTGCAGGTGTGGGCCTACCAATGACAAAGGGGCATGAGGGAGCTTTTAAGGTGATGCAAATGTTCCACTTGGATTGTGATGGTGGTTTTATGGCCTTACACATCTGCCAGAACTCATCAAATGTATACTTTTTTTTAGAGGGGCATGTTGGGGGAGGGGCCGAGGTAGAGGGAGAGAATCCCAAGCAGGCTCCAAGCCCAGCATGGAGCCTGACCTGGGGCTCGATCTCACAAACCTGAGATCATGACCTGAGTTGAAATCAAGAGACGCTTTTCTGGCTGAGCCACCCAGGTGCCCCAAGATTTTCTTTTTAAGTAATCTCTACATCTAACACGGGTCTCAAACTTAGAACCCCGAGATTAAGAGTCATGTGCTCTAACAAAGGAGCCGGCCAGGTGCCCCTAGAAATTTTTTTTCTGACCGCCCTCCTCAAACTAGGTCAAGTTCTCCAGTCTGTGCACACTTTATAATCTGTATTTTCTGTCACTGCATTACCCTGAGTTTGTGATCGTTTTTTTTTTTTTTTTAAGATTTTATTTATTTATTTGACACAGAGAGAGAGATTACAAGCAGGTAGAGAGGCAGGCAGAGAGAGAGGAAGAAGCAGGCTCCCTGTCGAGCAGAGAGCCCGATGCGGGCCTCGATCCCAGGACCCTGAGATCATGACCTGACCCGAAGGCAGAGGCATTAACCCACTGAGCCACCCAGGCACCCTGTGATCGTTTTTATTGGTTTCCTCTAGACAGGGAGCCACCAGCAGGTCCTGATCCCCCATCTCTTGGCTCACCACAGCTTGCTAAGCACCCAGCACCACAGCTGCAAGCAGCACGTGTTTAATAAGCCCTCATTAGACAAATGAATGCAGGAACTAGGGAATGCAGAGGGCCAGGACCCTCAGTAGGAAGCAAAGGAGACAGCAACGGCTGGATCTGGGCCCCCACCGTACCTAACAGAGCTACAGCTCTGTGGACAGGATGATTTCAGGGCCCGTCCACTCGGGGCCCCGGCTCTGCCTAGGGAAGTTGAGTCTGTGCAGCTCCTCGGAGATCTCCAGGAAGGTCTTACCTTTGGTCTCGGGGAGGAAGAAGCCAGGATAAATGGCTGTGTCCCCATAGACACAGATACGGAGGAAAGGCATATAGAGAAAGCGGGACAAGCCCTCCTGTGGGTGAAGAGAGACCCGGAGACCTGGTGTGGCCCGGTTCAGTGCCAGATGGAAGGCCCCAGGACAGGTGGTAAGTTGAGGCATTTGTTCCTTTTGGTTCAGATGAGTCCCAACCCCTCCAGCCTCAGGCTCCCTGAATGGAGACCTCCCGCCAGGGCTCTCCTGCTGACAGACGTAAAACCTAAGGCCAGGGCTCCAATGTTGGGGGAGGCGGGGCAGGCCTACCCTGATGAAGGGAAACCCCAGCCCAACCAGGAAGAGCAAGGTCCACGCAAGCGCACCACCGCCGACCATATAATCGGCAGACCTGGCCTTCTGGTGGAACAGATCCGTAGCCAGGATCCCTGTCACTCAGGCTGGAAGGAGGAGCGGGGACAGGGGGCTGCTAGCTGGGGCTCCCTGCCCAGGCTTTCCCCAACCTTGTCCCTGACATGGGAGTGGGGACCCCTTGTCCTCTCCTCCGGCCATTCCCTCCCAGAAGCCTCACTGCAGGTAGGTTGGGGGGAGGAGCACGCGGGTGACACGGAATTCACAGCCACCCGTCATGCACGCAGACATTCAAGGTCCTTCTGCAAAGCCCAAAGCCCAGGGTTCCTTGGGCCCATTCACAGGGGCCAATGCCAAAGCTGAAGACGAAGGCAAAGATGCAGGACATGCCCAGGTAGGGCATCGAGGGGAAGGAGCTCTGCGCTAAAGGGGCAGAGGGGGTGCAGTGAGGTGGAGATCAGGCTGTCCCAAGCTGCAACCCTCACAGCCAGCCCAGCTACCTGCAGCACGTGGCAGCCCGCCCTCTCGATCAGCACACGCTGCAAAGGAAGGGAGCCCTGGTCACGGACCCCCGCACTGGAAGCATGCTTCCCTTGGGGCGAGCAGTGGGAAGCTGGTGGTGGGGTGTGCGGGACAGTTAGGAGCAGTTAATTGCTTCAGGAGATTAAGACATTATTACTTTTTTAAAAGATTTTATTTATTTATTTGAGAGAGTGTGTGAGTGAGCGAGCGAGGGAGCGTAAGCAGCGGGGAGGGGCAGAGGGAGAGGGAGAAGCAGGTTCCCTGCTGAGCAAGGAGCCCAACACGGGACTCAACCCCAGGACCCTGAAATCACCACCCGATGGGAAGGCAGAAGCTCAACCGACTGAGGCACCCAGGTGCCCCTATTAATTTTTTCATTATTAATTTAGGGAGGCCTGAGTGGCTCAGTCGTTAAGCGTCTGCCTTCAGCTCAGATCATGATCCCAGGGTCCAGGGATCTAGCCCAGCATCAGGCTCCCTGCTTGGCTCCCTCTCCCCCTGCTTGTGTTCCCTCTCTCACCGTCTTTCTCTCTGTGTCAAATAAATAAAATATTTTTTTAAAAAAATTGTTAATTTGGTTCCTCCATTCAGTTTCCTCATCTCTAAATGGTGCGTTAAGTGCACGGTCAACAGTTGGTGCTCAATAAATGCTAGCTAAGTCGCCCCATTTGAACATAGTGACCTGGCGTGGAAAGGGCTCAAGGTAGAAGACTTAAGTCACCCTCCATGCCCCCCCCACCCCACAGGGCTGGTAGGGGGTCAGCCCAAGCCCATGACAAACTCACACTGAGGCAGACTGCGAGCAGCTCTCAGGTCTCAGTCCCCAAGACAGCGTACTGGACCTTCCCCTTGGGGATCCCCGCTGCCCGGAACACCGAGGAGGTGCAGGCGTACACCTGGAAATCGAGAGCAGAGGGGCAAGCTGCCAGCGGCCTGCGGTCTGCAGCCTCCTTCCCCGGGGCGGGGGGTGGGGGGGTG
>LNAC01000325.1:943619-1032820 GCA_002007465.1 Ailurus styani | reverse complement strand
AAACCTTCACCCTCTCCCTTAAGACCTGTTCTTTGCTCCCCGATCTAGAGAGGAGGGAAAATGGTGACTCACACTGACGGGTGGTTTGACTAATACCCATTTTGTGTATCGGCCAGATGAGTGTAGACAGGATTTCAATACAGAGTATTTCTTAATTCAAAGAAGCAACGCCTTAATACACTTAGTGGGTAGAAGAGAAATTTAGGCGAGAGCTTTTCCTGGCACCCCTCAAACCACTCAGGGCACAGGGAGATGGGGTGCTTACCTGAGTCCAACCACCTGACCTATCACGATCCCCAGGGTGGTGAAGATGGCTGGGGTCATGGCCACGGCTCCTCGGAGCTCCTTGGGGGCACTTTCCCCCAGGTACATGGGCTGGACATTCATGCTCAAGCCTACATGTGCACACAGCCACTAAGTTTCACAGTACTTTCCTTTCCAGGAATAGATAACTAATATAGACAGAGACACCTGGCTGTGTAAACAGTAGCAAGTCAAGAGGGGATTTGCTGATGGGTGTCTCTAAAAGCCCAGGTAGATATGCTTCTTCATATGACAAGCCCCAGAAACTGAGGAGCCCCTAACAGGGTACTCTGACTCCATAGGGACGATCTGAGAACTCATCCTTTTTTTTTTTTTTAAGGTTTTATTTATTTATTTGACACAGAGAGATCACAAGTAGGCAGAGAGGCAGGCAGAGAGAGAGAGAGGGAGAGGCAGGCTCCCTGCTGAGTAGAGAGCCTGACTTGGGACTCCATCCCAGGACCCTGAGATCATGACCTGAGCCAAAGGTAGAGGCTTAACCCACTAAGCCACCCAGGCACCCTAAGAACTCATCCTTGATGCCTTTGTACCTTGGCTTGCCAGAAAGCTCCTGGCTTAGAGTATGGCTCAAATACTGGACTCTGTTAGCACAGGCTTGGGGATGTTCGTATTCACACCCTGTAGAACTTTTTCATGTTTCTAAGTCCACTTTAAGGGTCCAGTTATATGAGCCTTTTGAGATAACCCGTCTCACAAAATAATCATTTTGCAAAAGGAGGGGTGAGCGTGAAGGAAAACGTGAAGAAAGAGAATGCATGAATGGATGAAAGGAATCAAGAGAACACAATGAATAAAGGGACCATATGAATGAGTAGGAATGGGGAGGCAGGATGGGCTGCACTGACTCCCATGAGCAGCCTGTCCGGCACCATCATCTCAAAGGAGCCTGCTCTGCGCCTGAAGCCCAACAGGGCGGCCGCCACCACCACCACAAAGATGTTATTCACCAGCAGGGACTTCTTCCTGGGGGAAGTGGAACACAGGTAAGAGAGGCTCAGGTTGAGTCTTGGGGGGGATCTCTCCCTGGGGACCCCTCTTTGCAGCTCCAGCCAGCACCAATCGGACCTCTGTGTGCGAATCTGTGACCTGCATTGAGAAGTCTAAGCTAGGTGCGCCTGGGTGGCTCAGTCGTTAAGTGTCTGCCTTCGCCTCAGGTCATGATCCCAGGGTTCTGGCTCCATCCCCACCTCGGGCTCCCTGCTGGGTAAGAAGCCTGCTTCTCCCTCTTCCACTCCCCCTGCTTGTGCTCCCTCTCTCACTGTGTCTCTGTCAAATAAATAAATAAAATCTTTAAAAATTAAAGGTGGTGGAGTCTAAGCTACACAGACAGAAATGCCCACTAGCCAGTGTGCCTAGGATGACCCATGGTATGCCTTGAAGGGCAATGCTCCCACACCCCTCTCCCAGCCTACTCCAAGTGACTCTCCTTTCTGCCTGCACCAAGGCTTGAAATGACCTTTATATTTGCAGATGAAGCATTGCTTTCCTCCTGCTCCTTTGTAAAATGAGGGGCCTGATTTCTCCGACTCGATAAAACCGTAAAGAAGAGCAGGGACTTTCAGAGTAAGGGAAGAGATGCATGGAAAGCTAAGTACAGTCCCCTCGCATTTTCTTCCATGTCTTATAGAGTCACTTCTCAGAACTTTCGGGAAGGCAGGGTGGCCCGTGGCTAGTTCAGTGGGACAGACGACAGCCCAGGGTGTGGCCACCAGAACTGTCAGCAGCTCCACCATGATGAAGCATCAGCTCTGGGATTCCTGATGTTGAGCACGGGACTCTGGAGAGCTCGCTGTATTGCTAGGGAAGCTGGATCCTAGAGGAGGCCGGTGTTCTCTGCCCAAAGTCAGTGGCACATTGGTGAAAGAATACGAACTAATCTAGATTGCCTGTGTCTAGAGAATGGAGAATGGCATAGAAAACCAGGTATGGTTTCCTCGGTGCTGTAAATCAATAAAGTACTTCAGTGGTGGGGTATTTATTTGGTAAATGCGCTTTGTTCCATTCCCATACACAGACAACACCGCAAACCCTTGACTTTCACCTAGCAGGGGCAGTAATACACCTTTACTGACCTGCCTGAGGATAGAGCAGCTCTCCTCCTCAGGGCCACAGTCCCTTCCACAGGGCGTGTTGCTGGCCCACTTCTCTGATGACTTTATACTGACAGGACAGGGACAACAGGCACCAGAAGAGTCCACTAGAGGTCTTGCAAGGCACAAGCATGGCCAAGAACAGAAACTTCAAACTGAGGGGGCCGCCACATCAGGGAAGTTCCTGAGGCTTGCCGCACTAATGCCCAACAGCCCATGTCCTCCAAAGGGCATGTGAAATCACTGTCCTCCCTTTAAGAATGACGGGCAAATCTCAGAGAGCAAGTTCCCATTTTGGAGAGAGAGCGCGTGGACCACCCTGGGTGTCAGGCTCTGGCACACAAACCAGGTGATTAGAAAACCTGTCAGCTTCAAGTGGAGCTAAGCACGGAGAGTATTCTCCAGTGGGTCCACACGAAGTGCAAAGGGCTCTGCCACTCGCCCCTTTAGATGTAGGAGAGCCTACAGTGCTCCAAGCGACTGTGGCGGGTGTCTAAAAGAAGAATCACAAGGCAAGACCTAGAGTTTTGGAGCAAAGCCACTCTCCTTCAGTGAATTACCATCCTCTTAATTAGAAATAACCTTGGTTGGGGCACCTGGGTGGCTCAGTGGGTTAAAGCCTCTGCCTTTGGCTCAGGTCATGATCTCAGGGTCCTGGGATCGAGCCCAGCATCGAGCTCTCTGCTCAGTGGGGAGCCTGCTTCCCTCTCTCTCTGTCTGCCTCTCTGCCTACTTGTGATCTTCCTCTGTCAAATAAATAAATAAAATCTTTTTAAAAAATTAAAAAAAAAAAAAAAAAGAAAGAACTTTGGCCTTGTCAGTAGTGCCTACAGCAGACTGTGGGACCTCTGGTGGCCGTGTATCCACCACGCACTCGTGCCATAGGACACTCCTTTGCTAAGGTGGGGTGTGCCCGGTAGCACTTGGTCACTATTTCAGTGATGCCCCCCATGTGAGCCCCAAAGGTTCTCATGAACGTTACCCGTGTCAGCCTGCCTACTTGACCATTCTGCCGCCCTTCTCCCAACGCACACCAGGGGTCAAAGCTAATTCCTTCTCTTTTGCAGGAAGAGCTTAAATTTATCAGCAGTGGAACTAGAGACCAGGAATCCTCCGTCCCTCAGAGCACAAGGCTCCTCCTTCTACCAAATTGGCTTAGAAATGTGACTCTTATGATGAAACTGCTGTTAGGGTAGGAGGCGGGGGGTGGGGTGCAGAGCGGGCCTGGGCCTGGACCCCCAGGGCCTCTTCCTTCTCCCACATTCCTCAGCATACAGACTGGGGCGCCTCTCATCAAGGGCACACACAGAAAGCACTTACCTTCCCAGCATGATAGCCAAGCAGGGCTCCAAAGAGGCCCCCCGGGGGGGTACAGAGACACAATGAGGGACCACACAAACAGAACCAGGTGGTCAGGCAGTGGCCGGTCCACACCCACCATGTCTCCTTGATGAATTCCTAAATGGGCTGTGGACAGAGATTCTAGTCAGCCTCCCAGGGACAGGCCCGACAGACTCGGCCTTCTCCTCCACACAGCTCTGCCCCTCCAGAGCAGGCATGCGGGGTTCCTCGCGCCATACTGCTCCCTGGCTGTGGGGCAGGGACAGAGTCACCTGAACTCCTACTCTGTGAGGACACTGGGCAGGTCTCCTTCACATACGATGTGTCTGGGAGCCTAGCACTGGCCAGTCTCTGTTTGCCCTCCAGAGTCCACCATCGCCCCCACCTCCCCCACCCCAGGGCCCCGGCTTTCGGCCCAAGAACCCACCCGCAGGGCTCACATCAGTGGGCCCCCTGCTGAAAGGCTTTCTATGGGACTTGGCCAATGGTGAGCACCAGCAGGACATGAGAGAGAGGCGGGAGGGGAGCCTGTTTCTGGGTCACCTCAGGCTGGGGGGTCACCTCAGGCCGTCAACCAAACATCACTGCTCCTCTCAAGGGGTCCTACGCCACATGGCTCTCACCTGCTGGTTTCGGTAACTGCTCCTTCCACATGTCCCTTTGGGGGCAGGTTTGGTAATGACTCTGGCATCACCGAGCTCTCTCTGGTCTTGTGTGCACTCTCTGCCATACTCTATCTGTAAACTGTCCCTTGTGGTGTCTAAACCTACCTGACTTACCTGGACTGTGCCACCTGCTTCCCTGGGACCCCAACTTTGATGGCCCACAGAAGTATTCTGTTAGATACACATCACTCTGTTCACTGTCTGAACTGGGGATTAGGCCCACAGAGGTGAAAAGACTTGCTCATGGCCTCAGCCACAGGTCAGGGCTGTAGAGGGTGGTCAAGACACCCCACGCCCCCACCCCCAGAGCTGCAGTTCTAGGTACGTGAACAAGGCCACGGGGTGAGGAATGACTGCACTTGGGCAAGACCCGGACACACTTCAGGATCTGACTGGTCTCGGGCCTCCCAACAGGACGTGAGGGAGGACGTGGGGAGGGCAGCGGGTTGGGGGGTTGGGCCAGCTTGGGGTAATGGCAGTCAGCCTGGTGCCTGCCAGGTCCTTCTGTGGGGAAGGACTGTCTAGCGGAGCTGGGACCAGGCCCAGCCTCTCCTGCCCTTGGCTGGAAATCCAATGGGTGGATTAGGAGGAGCTTCTGAGGCCAAGAAAGTCCCTTGGGCCAGGTCAGTGCCAGGTGCCGGGGGTACAAGGACGACTCAGACACCGAGAGCAAACCAGCTGAAGGATGAGATGGGCCCCACACAACCAACACACAACCTGATTGGGGCAGCCTGCGTGAAGGGCTTGGGGGGACGGGCGACTTCCAATCAGGGTGGGCGGGGGGCTGTGGAAGGAAGGCTTCAGGATGGTGATGGTGTTTGGGTGGTCCTTGAGGGGCTTCTGCAGGGGCAGCGGAGACGGCTTCCCAAGCAAAAGAGGCTTAGAGAGAGGGCTGTGTGCATTTGGGGAACTGCATTTAACTTGCTTTGCTAGTGGGGTTCAGGGAATGAAGGCAGGAGACAGGTGGGCAGGTTCTGATCTTAGGAGGCTTTGAACTTCAGGTGGATGAGTCTGTTCTTATTCCTATAGGCACTGGGGAGCCACAGAATGTTTCTGGGCAGGGGAGTGGCTAGGTCAAACTTTCGAGGCCAGTGGGGAGGCTGAGTCAGGGATCTAAGCAGGAGAGACAGGCCCTGAACTGGAGTCCTGGCAGAGACACAGGGAGAAATGGGTAGCTAGATGTAGTTAGGAAGGGCTCGGTGTTTGGGGGCAGGGGGTCAGAGTCGAGCCTGGTCCCCCACTGGGCAGACAGTAGAGTTATCCGCTGACATCAGGGACCCAGAAGGGCACGCAAGTTCAAGGGAGGATGCAGGACCTGGATCTGCAGGACCTGTGGGCCATCTCAGTGAAGGTGGATGCGTGGGGGGAAAGCACCACCAAGTGGATGCTGGCCTGAATCCCGCAGTGGGCCACTGTCAGCCTTCACCCCACTCCCACTGGGATAGTGATGGTGGAAACAGCAAATACATACCAAAGTCGGGGCATCGATGATGAAGAGGTTGTAGCCAAATTGAAAAGTCCCACCAGGGCGCCTGGGTGGCTCAGTGGGTTAAAGCCTCTGCCTTTGGCTCGGGTCATGATCTCAGGGTCCTGGGTTCGAGGCCCTCATCGGGCTCCCTGCTCAGTGGGGAGCCTGTTTCCTCCTCTCTCTCTCTGCCTGCCTCTCTGCCTACTTGTGATCTCTCTCTCTCTCTGTGTCAAATAAGTAAATAAAATCTTTAAAAAAAAAAGAAAAGAAAAGTTCCACCAATGCCAGCCATGGAGGTCGTCAGGAGCAGGACCCTACCCTGAATCTGAGGAGAGAGGGGAGGACACAAAGTGATCTTTAATAGCTTCTGCCTCCCTCCCAAGGCTGGAACCTGCCAATCACGGCATTGCAATCTCATTGAACCAGGCAGTGATGTTTCCTTTTTTTTTTTTTTAAGATTTTATTTATTTATTTGACACAGAGAGAGAGATTACAAGTAGGCAGAGAGACAGGCAGAGAGACAGGGAGAGAGACAGGGAGAGGAGGAAGCAGGCTCCCTGCTGAGCAGAGAGCTCGATGCGGGCCTCGATCCCAGGACGCTGAGATCATGACCTGAGCCGAAAGCAGAGGCTTTAACCCACTGAGCCACCCAGGCGCCCAGCAGTGATGTTTCCACTTTGCAGATGAGACAGCTGAGGCACAGAGAGGTGGGGTTACCTAGGTCATGTGGCCGGCGGGTAGCAGAGGACCCCCAGTCTCCTGCTCTTGAGTCCAGGACCCTGCTGCCCCCTCATCTCCACCCTCTCCTTCATCAGCATTTTCCCGAAATAGACAACAGGTCTCTGGCCCTCCATGCCAGGCTGTCCCTGGGCATGCCTGCCTGCTGTGATTCTGGGGCACAATGCTCTGAGCTGGAGCCCCAGGAGAGTGAGGCTTTGCCCCTATCAGGACTGGAGCCCCCCCAGCCCCAGTGGCTTGCCCCAGCAAAACATTCTCCAACAGAGAGGCTGTGTCTCCTTCTCTCATTTGCCAGCCTGTTCCACAATAAGGTTAACAGAAGGGGCCACATGGACCTGAATGTGCGGGGACTTATGGGGCATATGAAGTAGCAGAGAGGGACCACAGCTGGTGGCCATGCTTGGGTCCCAATGCCAGCTCTGCCCTTCCTCCCTTGTCTTCTCTGAGTCACTTTTTTGCTGGACCTGGAGATGATCGTGCCTACTTCCAGGTCGGTGGAGGGGTAGGCAGCCAAGGTACACATGTGCCACACACACTTGGTACAACAGAGAACAGTTTTCATCACCATGCAACACCTTTGGAGAAAGAGAGAGAACCCTCTAGGGCACCCAGCCATGAGAGCTCAGTGCTGAGGTCCCGTTCCCTTAGGTCACTATATTTTTTAGGGCTGCTCAATTGTTTTTTTTAATATTTTATTTATTTATTTGTGTGTGTGTATGAGAGAGAGAGAGTGTGCACAAGCAGGGGGAGCGGCAGGTGGAGGGAGAAGCAGGCTCCCTGCTGAGCAAGGAGCCCAACACAGGACTCGATTCCAGGACCCTGGGATCACGACCCAAGCCGAAGGCAGACGCCTAACCAACTGAGCCACCCAGACATCCCGGGATTCTCAATTTCATTAATATTTTTCCTCTTCTAGTTTTTAATGATAAAACAACATGCTTGTTAAAATGTTCAAAAGTTCAGTATACACTGAAAGTTATCCACTGACCCAAAGGCACAGTGTTGAACTGTTCCTCTCAGATGCTTTCCTAGGTATGCACAGAGTAGTTGCCTATACAAAAACCAAATCATTGATCTTTTCCTAGTAAATCACACTGCCTTTCTTTTTTTTTTTTAAGAATTTATTTATACTTGACAGAGAGAGAGAGAGATTACAAGTAGGCAGAGAGGCAGGCAGAGAGAGAGAGAGAGGAGAAGGAGGCAGGCTCCCTGCTGAGCAGAGAGCCTGATGCAGGGCTTGATCCCAGGACCCTGAGATCATGACCTGAGCCGAAGGTAGAGGCTTTAACCCACTGAGCCACTCAGGCGCCCCCACACTGCCTTTCTTGTTCTAGCAGATGACCCTGCAAATCTGAAGTCCTACAAGTCACATGTATACCTTTTTAAGTACTTACATACAAGTTTCATGGTGGAAGGAAGTTTGGCTAAATGTTTTCAGAACTTCCAGAATCTAGGACTATTTATTCATTTTATCAAACACCCAGTGCCTGTCCCAGCTAGGAACTGTGCTAGGGGGCAGACCCAGTTGGGCAAAAAAATTGATATGCCTTCTCCATTTGGTGAGCTACTGTGCTGGCAACAGGGAAGCTGAGGAAGGGGCTCTGGGGCTTAGGATCTTGCTAAGGATCTTGCTACAGGTCCAGAGACAGGTCCATCAGAGGACCTGCCCACAGTTCCCATAAGGCCTAAATAACTTCCTTCTGGAAGCCAGAAGAGGGGGCCAAGTGAGGACCCAGGACTTGGGCTCACTGGAGTCACATTAAAGCTCCATGTGGGCTGCATGGAGGTGAGCGTTCCATTTAGAAGATCTGCAGGAAGCAGCAAGAAGGGGGTGCCTGGGTGGCTCAGTTGGTTTGATTCAGGTCATGATGCCAGGGTCCTGGGATCAAGTCCCTACTCAGCAGGGAGCCTGCTTCTCCCTCTCCCTCTGCCTGCCATTCTGCCTGCTTGTGCTCTCTCTCTCCCGCTCTCTGTCAAAAAAAAAAAAAAAAAAAAAGCAGCGGCAAGAGGTGGTTGGCTTAGTTGGAATAACATGTGACTCTTGATCTCAGGGTCAGGGGTTTGAATCCCATGTTGAGTGTAGAGATTAGTAAAAAAAAATAAATAAATAAACTAAAAAGAGAGAGAGACACACACACACAGACACACACAGAGCCTGATGAAAATAGAGCCCACGGTGCAGGAGATGCTGGTAGGTCTCCAATACAGCAGGAAATCTTTTTCAAAGATTGATTGATTGAAGAGAGAACGAGCCAGATGAGCAGAGGGCGAGGGGGCGAGAATCTCAAGGAGATTCCATGCTGCACATAAGCCCCACGAGGGGCTGGATCTCAGGATCCTGTGATCAGAACCTGAGCCGAAACCAAGAGTCAGAAGCTTAACTGCACCATCTAGGCGCCCCGGGAAATTATATGATTCGCTGAGATCACGCATGGAGATTGCCTAGTTCTGTGCTTGATCATGAAATGCATGACAACATCAGCTATGCCAGTGATTACCAATTCAGTGAACAAATATTTCTTGCCTCCCTACTCTGGACAATAAACCAGTTATTCTAGGTGCCACTAATATAACCAGGGGAACAGGAGACAAAATCCCTGACCTCACAGAGCTTTCCTTCCAGTGGAGGAAGACGGGCAGTGACAAAATGAATAAGGAAAATACATAGTATGTTAGCTGGTGTGATGGAGGCATAAAGCAGGGAAGGGTGTGAGGGACAGTTTGGAGAGTGTGGTCAGGGAATAGGCCCTGTGAAGGTGACATCTGCACAAAGACTGAAGGACATGGGGGAATGTGCCATGTAGGTATGTGAAGGAAATCTGTAGGCTGGCAGAGGAGTGGGAGCACTAGGGGTATGGGGGCAGGGGAAAGGGCACCCAAAGATGGGTTGTGGGTGGCGTGGACGTTCTCTTCTGGCTGCCCCCACTTTCTCTGTGAAGCAGGACATCAAGACAGGACTCAGAGGGAGCGTGGAGGAGGAAATGAAGTTTGGGGATGAAGCGAAGGTGGGCAACAGTCACAGGAGGGGCGAGGGGACCGGGACCGCAGTGCCCAAGGGCTGCTGCTTCTCCGGGCATGTCCCACCCGCCAGAGGACTCCAGAACATCACCCGCAGCTCCAGGGCTGCTAGCGTGGGATGCTGCCGGGCCACAGTTCCTGCAGACACGTGACCCCATGCCCCCTAGCACTGGCCCCCAGGCCATTCCTGCGTCGACCTCCTGCTTATGTTCCTCTGAGGCCAGCACCTAACTCCACTGGACAAACAAGCACGAGCTATTTGTATACACTGACACCTCCATTAAGTCCTCCAGAGTGGCTGCGCCGTGCATTCACGCCGGTCTGCAATCCCTCGTCCGAGACGCCTGGGCAGGGCGTGTTTCGGAATTCAGAACTTTCCCGATCGCAGGAGGGCATCGAGCACGTACACATTTCTCCAGCACTCGTGACACCGGGTTTGCCATACAGAACTGCCACGGCGGCAGCCGCGCGAGCGCAAGCTCAGGTGCGCGCAGCGGAAGGAGGCGCGGTCATGGCCGCAGGACCTCAGAATCGGATGGGGAGGCGCATGCGCAGTGGGCGTGGTAGAAGCGCTTGCCCCCCCCCCCTTAGAGAAAGAAGCGGATGCGCAAGCGCAGTGGGTGTTGAGGGCGGCCTGGTGAGCGGAAGACTCGCGCCAAGCGTGCCTTCGGGAGGAGCGCGCCCGAGACGCTTGCGCAGGCGTACCGGGCGGTTAAGGGGCGTGCGGCGCTTCCGGCCGTCACCTGGGAACGAGGCCCAAAGGGCTCGTACTCTTCATCCTCTGTCCAGCCCTTTCCGTATCTTTGAGGCTGAAGAGCCACACACTCCTTGGTGGGCCGAGCCTGAGGCCCATCTCTGCAAATCGGGAGGGAATTGTGGTCCGAGCTCACCACGGCCACCCCCTTGCAGTCACCCCGGGAAGCCCCACCGAGCTCCAGATTCTCCCGAAACCCTGTCGTGTCCTCTCTCTCGTCCCTTTCCCGCTGCCGCCCCCGGTGTAAGGCCGGTCCCTGCCTCGTTCCCCCTCGGACCACCAGCGCTGCCCCTCCTGGCCTCTCCCCCTCTGCTTCCTTTTACCCCCATCAGGCCCCCCTGCCCACCACCAGGGCACGGGAACCCCAGTCCTGGGGAGGTCCCTTGCCCCACCAACGTCCCCACCCTCCCCCAATGCAGGTGTCCCCACCCTTGACCCAGTGGAGGGGCAGAATTAGGAACTGAAGGGCAGACCCACCAGTCGCTGGAGTGCTCTCATCCGTCAGTACTGGCAGAGCCAGTGATTTGGGTGCAAAGAGGATAACCGGTTTGGGGTTGATGGCATGAGAGGCTGGCCCTTGGAGGTGAGAGAACACAGGGTGCACTGGGCCTGGTTAATATTTTATTTCTCAGGGCTTCTCAGACCCTGCAGGGAATCCAGGACGTGGATAAAGACCAAACTGAAACCAGACTTGGTAAAGACCCTCTTTGTGGCCATAGAAGTGTAAACCCAAAAATGGCCTTAGGGAAGCCTTTTGAGCAAAGACTGTGATAGGACATACACCAGAATGGAAACTGCAGTATCCCTCTTGCTCATGCCTGGTTTTGTTTGATTTTTGCTGCTCTGAACTTTTTAAAAAAATAATATATGTTTAAATTTTTTTAGAGAGAAAGGGTGCGAGATCGCAAGAGTGGGGAGGGGCAGGGGGAGAGAGAGAATCCCAAGCAGGCTTCCACCTCAGCGCCCAGCCCAACTGGGGGCGCCATTGCAAGACCCTGAGATCATGACTTGAGCCAAAATCAAGAGTCCGTTGTTTAACTGACTGAGCCACCCAGGAGTCCCTGCTGCCCTGAACTTTAAAAAAAACTTTTTTCTAAAAACATTGGACTGTGTGGGTGGCTCAGTTGGTTGGGCCTCTGCCTTCGGCTCAGGTGATGATCCCAGAGTCCTGGGATCAAGTCTGAGATCGGCTCCCTGTTCAGCAGGGAGTCTGCTTCTCCCACTGCCTGCTGCTCCCTGTGCTTGTGCTCTCTCTCTGACAAATAAAAATCTTTTAAAAATGTTTTTCTAAAAACACCGTGTGTCTTTAAGGAGAAGTACAATAAAATAGTAACAGTTGCTAATTGCATGCGTTTTCTGTACCTGTTGCGATGATCATATGGTTCTACTGTACTGTTTAGGAGCTCAGTTACATCAATAGAGTTTCTAAGGGTAATTAATCCTTTAATTCTTGGGATAAACCAACTTGCTCATAGTGTTGTCACTGTTGCTATTAGCACATTGTTGGTTTTGGTTGCTAATATTTAAATTTCTTTTTTTTTTCCCCCCACAAATAGCAGTGTTGGTCAGCTAGGGCTTAGGATATTTTGAGATGGATCACTTAATGGGCCTGCTTGTGTTCAACCAGGGGTTAGGTGGTCACTGTGTGCCCTTCTACCCTATTCAGGTGTCCATTGCTCAAGTTGGTTGCCTAAAAGTGGCCTCTACAATAACCTCAGGATAAATAAGGATAAAACATACAGGTTTCTTATGAGGATTTAACATCATTAAAAATAAAAATCAAGTGGCACCTGGCTGGCTCACTGTTAAAGCATGCAACTCTTGATCTTGGGGTCATGAGTTCAAGCCCCATGTTGGGTGGGAAGCCTACTTAAAAAATAGTAATAAAAAATTGTAAAATTAAAAATCTATGTTAAAAGATAACCATAAAAATGTGAGACTAAAAGCTACCACGTCAGAGAAGGTGTCCACAACCATATGACCAAAAAAGTATTAGTATTGGATAAAACAAGAAAATGGACGAAGTCTATGAACAGGGAATTTATAGAATAGGAAACGGAAGTGGCCAAAAACACATGAGAAGATTCTCACCTGTACCAGCAACAGAGTATTATGTCCCACTCGACAGACTGGCAGCTTCGTTCTAACAATACCAAGGCCATAAGGATCAGTTGGAACGCTCACTGCTGATGAAAATGAAGATGGGTGCAATGACACTGGAGAGCAATCTGGGCATATCTGGAAAATGGCATTTGCAAATACCTGGCAAGCCAGCAAATTCCAGCAGTTCCACTCCTGGGTCTGCCTGAAAAGAGGAACTCTTAATCCCATGCTCGAGAACTTCTGTTCACAAATGCAGCATACTGTTAACAACCCAGATGTTAGTCATCAGGAAAACAGAGAAATTAGTTGTGGTTGACCAGAGAATGCCAGTCATCAGTGGAGAGTGATGAACTACAGGAACAGCATTAGCATAAAGTTAGGTGATGCCTAACAAGGCATGAATAAAGTTGCAGAAAATTGCACAGACTATAAAGCCTTTATATATATATATATATATATATATATATACACACACACACACACACATATACATTCATACACATACATACATATATATGTATATATTTTTTAAGGATTTTATTTTACTTTTATTTTTAAAGATTTTATTTGTCAGAGAGTGAGCACAAGCAGTGGGAATGGCAGGCAGAAGGAAAAGCAGTCTCCCCACTGAGCAAGGAAGCCCTATGCAGGACTCCATCCCAGGACCCTGGGATCACGACCCAGAGTCAAAGGCAGAGGCTTAACCAACTGAGCCACTCAGGCATCCCAAGGATTTTATTTTTTAAAGTAATCTCTACACCCAACGTGGGGCTTGAACTCACAACCTCAGGATCAAGCATCACAAACTCCACCAACCCAACGAGCCAGGCAACTCTAACAAAGCCTTTATATTAAGTTTGGAAATACACAAAATCATACCTATGTCTTAGGTAGGAATATATGAATATGTAGTATAAAGCTTGAGGGTGTGCATGGGGTAAGTACCAAATTCAGAACTGGGTTTAAAAAAATGTTTTTTAATTTAAGGTTTTATTCATTTATTTGAGAAAGTGGGAGAGAGAGTGAGAGAGAGCACAAGCGGGGGGGGGGTTGTAGAGGCAGAAGCAGGCTCCCTGCTGAGCAAGGAGCCAAAGTGGAGCTAGATCCCACAACCCTGGAATCATGACCTGAACTGAAGGCAGATGCCCAACCAACTGAGACACCCAGGCAACCCCCCCTTTTTAAAATATTTACTTATTTGAGAGAGAGAGAGACAGAGAGCATGAGCAGGGGTGGGGCAGGGGGAGAGAGAAAAATCCATCGGACTCCCTCCTGAGTACAGGGCTTGACAAAGAGCTTGATCTCAGGACCCGAAGATCATGACCTGAGCCCAGATCAAAAGTCAGACACTCAAAAGACTGAGCCACCCAGGCCCCCCTAGGGTTAACGTTCTGTGTCCAGGACCACTACTTGTACTTGGATAATATTCAGTTACCCCTCCCTTCTCCCTGAAATGCCACCTGACACCTCAGCCAGGTGCCTGGGTTCCCCAGCCTTTAATTATTATCCTTTTTTTTTTTAGATTTTATTTATTTATTTGACAGAGAGAGAGAGAGATCACAAGTAGGCAGAGAGGCAGGCAGAGGGAGAGGGAAAAGCAGGCTCCCTGCTGAGCGGGGAGCCTGATTCGGGGCTCAATGATCCCAGGACTCTGGGATCATGACCTGAGCCCACGGCAGACACTTAATGACTGAGCTGCCAAGGCAACCCTTAATTATTATCCTTCAGCCAGGAAGCTTGAGGTTTCTCCTCACCAAACATTAACTGGGAGTTTAACCTTGAGTATGAAGGTCACCGTCGTGAGAGTAGTGGGTGGCCCCCAGGCTATTTGCTAATCCCCCCAGCAACTCCTCTGTGGGAGGCTTCAGTCTCCTTTGCAAACGAGCCCATGATGATGTAGAAATTATTGGGGTTCGGAGCCGGCAGCCAAGAAAGAATTCTTGAGGCATCTTGGGTGGAAAAAAGTGGTTTTATTAAAGCACGGGGACAGAACCTTTCTGGGAGCCGCATGGGCCTCGCTGGCTGACACAGTCACAGTGTGGAAATGGCAGCGTTTGCACAGCTCCTGCCATACAGAGCGAACCTGGTATCTCCTTCGCTCCTGCCATACAGAGCGAACCGGAATAAGCCTGTTGCTTATGATTGGGCCCCAAGGCACTCCACACCAGACCGAGATGGCTCACATGAGGTTATATGAGGAGAATCAGACCCTTAGCCCCACAGCAAGGACCCTAGATTCTGTCTCTGTGACCCTCTCTCCCAGCGTTTTCTCGTGGAGCTCTTGTAGGGCAGGACATAAATCACTACGTGCTCCTTTACTGATTAATGAGAGGACATGGCACCCCCCGTAAGGTCTGCTTTCAATGAATATTGCCATTTATTCAAAGAATAGCCAGAACAGGACCTCCATGGTGCCTGCGCACTCAGTTACAAAGAAATAGCTCATGTGAACAACTTAGGCCCTACCTCCGTGAATATCACTATTTCCCTCACTTCTGCACTCCTCGCTTCTGTGGTTAATGTGCTAGTGACACGTGATCCACTTATGTTAGACTATGCTTGAACTATATAACTAGTGCTTTATTCATATAAGTTTAACAAAGATAGATGATTCTAATACATAATAATGGTTACTGTCTTTAACCTGTAACTCTATTACTATGGAATTTCCATTTAACTCGTTTCTAAGAACAAAAGCATGACCCACTTGCCCTGTGTGAGACCCATTTGTCCTGTTTGGCTGAAGAAGCCATTTCAATGTCATTTAAGACAGATGATCTGTCTCCACCCCAATCTATAGGGGGGAGACATAAAGTGTAAAGATCAAGCTGAGGAGAACATGTAAAGAATGTTTCCATTGATCAAAGTACCATATCACGGGAATCAATCAACTTCAAAAAATCATGTTCTGATCACGTATTGTTCATCTTACTGTCTATAAATAAAGCTAGTGAGACCAGCAGAGTTAGAGACGCCTGCTTGGTGATCAGAAAGAATCTCATGGCTCTCTCACTCCTTTCGCTGACACCGTCCATCCTTCGGGGACCCCTGGACCTGCTGGAGCTGGACTCCAGCAGAACCTGTGGGCAGAGAGAGCTGCACTGGGCTTGGACCAGTGGCTGATTATATACTTTCAAATTGGGAGGGAGTTAGGGGAGTGTAAGTCTGTAAGGAATTTGGAAGCAAGCTTTCCAGGACCTTGAGAGGCTAGCTGCTGTTAGGAAAAGGTCATGTATTACTGTCTAGTAAAACCCTCGCCATGAGATCCTTCAGATGTGTATCCATGGGCCATATGCTTGGGGGATGATTGCCAATGTGTATCTTGGGGAGTAGAGATAAAGGAAGTTTCCAAAAGAATTTTCAGATGTTAAAGAAGACTCACAGGATCCTGGGGGGTTGGGCCTTTTGCCCTAAACAAAGTATTAACGTGGAGGCCCCTGAGCTCCCAGAGGAAGGTCACTCTGTTTCAAGGACTCCTCAATGGGCTGTAAGTAGTAAGGAATTTTTTTCTTTTGCCTGTGTTCCCCGCATCACCTGAGACGCCACAAGGTCAAGTGTGGACCTGCAACAGCCCTGCTGGAAGTCGGAGCTGGTTTTCCTCAGATCCCAAGTCAGGTGGGCAGACCTTGCCAGATAGGGGAATCCTGCCCACCCAACTCCAGTAATAATGCCAAGCCACAAAAGAGTCAGGCGGGTGTCGAAAGAACACCCCTTGACTCTACCTGCCCTTGGCTTTCTGCATCTGATTCTCACCTAGAGGGTTTCCTGAGAAGGTGGAAATGAGGGGCAAGGGAGGAAGGACAACAGGCCACTCACAAAAGACGTAGCTAGTGTAGATTAGCGACTGCCCTCTGGCTCAATGTGAGGCCAGGCCACCACCTCCCCCACCACCCCCACAAGCTAGGGACTTTAACTCTAGAGATAGGGAAACTGAGACCCAGAGTGGGCAGGGATCTGCCCCTGGCGCTCAGCAGGAAGCCGGGAGGAGTGCTGATCACACTAAAAATAATCAATACCGTGCACCTGGGTGGCTCAGTCAGTTAGGCATCTGCCTTCGGCTCAGGTCATGATCTCAGGGTCCTGGGATCGAGCCCCATGTGGGGCTCCCTGCTCTGTGGTTAGCTTGCTTCTCCCTCTCCCTCTGCAGCTCCCCCTGCTTATGTTCTCTCTCTCACTCTCTATCAAGTGAATAAAATCTTTAAAAAAACAAAGAGTCTGTTTAAAAATAATCAGTACATGCAACAGTGTGGATGGAACTAGAGAGTGATGCTAAGCAAAATAAGTCCATCAGAGAAAGACAATTATCATATGATCTCACCGATACATGGAATTTAAGAAACAAGGCAGAGGATCATAGGGGAAGAGAGGAAAAAATGAAATAAGACAAAACCAGAGAGGGAGACAAACCATAGAGGCTTTTTTTCCCTTTAGATTTTATGTATTTATTTTCCAGAGGGGGACAGAGAAAGAGAGAGAGCACAAGTAGGGGGAGCAGAAGGCAGAGGGAGAAGCAGGCTGAACAAGCAACTGAGCAAGGAGCCAGATGTGTAACTCGATCTCATGATACTGGGATCATGATGTGAGCCGAAGGCAGCCTCTTAACCAACTGAGCCACCCAGGCATCCCAAGATACTCTTAATCATAGGAAACAAACTGAGGGTTGCTGGAGGGGAGGGGGCTGGAGGGATGGGGGTAACTGGGTGACAGACATTGGCAGGGCATGTGATGTAATGAGCACTGGGTGTTATATAAGACTGACCAATCACAGGCCTGTACCTCTGAAACCAATAATACCTTATATGTTAATTAACTTAATTTAAATTAAAAAAATAATAATACAGGAAAGCCAGTAAGACTCCCATGGGGGTCTGTAACCCACCCCCCGCCAGCAGGCTCTACTGCTCTTTACTCCTACAGAAGCGACAGGACCCCCTCTCCCACCTGGTCTGTCCCAGAAAATGCCTCTGCCTGTTCCCCGGGACTGGGTCCCAGCGCTGGCGCCGGGGGGAGTCCCAGAGATTCGGCCTCCAGACCCCCATTCAGCCTGCCCCCGCCCTGCTGGGTGCCCGAGATTTTCCCGACGCTGCCACCAACAGCTCCGGCCACGAGGGGGCGACAAAGCCCAGGCTGTGCCGTAGCGGGTTCCACGGAGCTGGTGCCTTTCCCCCTGGAACCGGGGCTCAGTTTGGACCCAGAGTCCCCTTGGCCTCTCCTCCAGGGCTCAGGCCAGGAGAAGGCCAGGCCATCACTAGGGCTGAGTGGTGGGTGGACCAGTACTAGTCCAGGTTGTGGTACCCGGCACCTGACTTAGGGCTGACCCATTCTGGGCCTGCCTCTTAGCCTCTCTGGGTATCCATGTCCTAGAAGTTCTGCAGACTGTGAGCAGTCTATAACTCCTGGTTCAAGGCCACTGAAAGGTCCTGCCTCCTTGCAGTCTTTCCTGTTCCTCCCAGGTGGACTGACACCTCTGCCCCACCCCAGAAGCCTCCCAGGGAGGGACGGGGGCAGAGGTCAGGAGGCCTGCTGAGACCTTGGACACAGGCCTGAGAAGGTGGCAGCAAGCCTTCACCAAGGACAGCACGGCAACCACAGGCCTGGCTGCACCGAACACCCAGTGGGGCTTCTGCAATTCTAACAGCTACCACCTCTCTCTGAGCCTCTGTTTGCTTACCTGTAAAATGGGGACATCATAACCACTGGCCTGCCCACGGCACAGGCATTGTGTGTCTTCAGGCCCCTGTGTGTGTCTGTTGACCCTCCCTGCATTGGGCATCCTGAGGACAGGCGCCCGGCCCTCTCTTGATCCCCCCACTTGTCCCAGACAGGCCCTTGGGTATGTGAACACAGAGGGAGCAGCAGCCTAGTTGGACCTTCCCAGCGTGGGCAGGGGTGCAGAAGGCAAGGCCCGCAGGGCCTACCCCAAATCCTGCTTCACCCTCCTCCTCAGAGCTGGCGGGCATTTATTCCAGTTCTGGGTCTCATTTCCAATTTGATGTTTCAAAGAAAGAAGAGAAGGAAGGAAGGGAAGGAGGGAGGAAGGAAGTGGGGGAGTGAGGGAGGGAGGGCGGGCTTCAAGCAGCTGAACCGGCCCCTCCTGGCCACCCTCTGATATTTGAGGACTGGACAATGAGACTGGTTGCGGCTAGGAAATTTGAAGCCATCCTAATTAGAAGGAAAGAATGTCCTTGTGGTTGGCTGCTCGAAAAATACAGCTGTGCCCACATCTGGAGCAGAGGGTGGGAGGTGGAGGGGCTGGGGGTTGGTCGGGCCAGAGTCTGAAGCGCTGATGCCTGCGTTCCCTCCCAGCAGGGCCCAGGGAAGAAGGAGAGGGGAGGGCACCAAAGCAGCCATTCCCCTGTGGCCGGGCCACCTGCCACCAGAATAGGGATGTGGGAGCTGAAAAGGCAGCGCAGCCCTTCCTGGGTGCCCCCTCACCCTTTCCTGGACCCTCCCTCCACCTCTGCTGCCCTGAGGGGCCCATGTAAGGGCCTGGCCAGGGACCAGTCCCTGCCTGACCTGCCACAGCAGGCTGTCTGGCCACAAGCTTCTCAAGATGGAGCAATTTCTTTTTCTCATGGGTTTTATGATGTTGGGTGGTATTTGTCAGCTTTTATGAATGTAGTGTTTGTTTTGTTTGACTTCTCTTTCTAAGTCAGTGTCCCCTTTTGCACCAAATCTTGCCATTTTCATTTTGTATTTGTTTTGTTAATGAGGCCCCAGTCGCTGGGGTGAGCCATGGGCAGGGAGGCGGAATTCTGGTGGCGGGGTCACGGGGTGGACAGGCCACGGCCACGGGCAGACAGGCCACAGGCCAGCATGGTCTGATGATCCTATAAGGAGCAGGAAGACTGTAGGGCAGTGTGGCCCAGCGTTCCACACACTGACCTCAGGGCCACACAAACCACACCCACGTTTTTTGCCCCCCCCCCGGGTGCACAGACAAGCAGGACACACTCATGGGGCCTTGTGCTTCTCCTGTCTGGGTGAACATCATGGCCCTGCCATGCGGCTGGCTCTGACGAGCAGATATTCCGCTTCTCCCAAAACACCGCCCACAGCGCTGAGCCCCAAAATAGCTGAGGCCAGGGCGAGGGAGTCTCCGCCAGATGCTCTGGGGACTCTTGAGTGACAGGCCGGAGATGGCTTTGACATTCCGGCAGTGGCCACAGAGGGAAGTGGGAATTAAGGGCAATTGCTGAGGATCGAGACGGCTGGGAAGGGACCAGCTGGGAAGGGACCAGCTCATCCGGCCTCTGGGCCCAGGCAGAGAGTCAGGCACCCACACTGCTCAGCAGGGGAGCATGGCGGAGGGAGCCGAGGCTCATGATGGAGACACTCCAGAAGCCCAGAGGCGGCAAAGGGGTTTTGCCTCCAAACTCTGGCTGGAGAAGGGTCTGAGGCTACGTGACGCTGGCCGGCCGGGGGTACCCTCCCCTTTCACCTGCAGGTGGTGTCCCTCACTCCCTGTGCTGAACGCCCCTGTGCCCTACGATAGGATCTAGGACCGGGGCAGCTCACCTGCCCCCAGCCCCTTGCATCCCTCCTCGTGGTGGCAAAGCCAGCACCAGCACCTTGGTGTCTTGGTTCCTTTCTCTAGCCGAGTGTCCTCAAGTAGATGACTTAATCTCTCTGAGCCTGTTTCCTCATTGGTAATAGTAACCTCCTTGGGAAAGTGGCCGTGTGATAGTGTGTAATTGATAAGAAATAGATATATTTGGCTGTTCAGATGACCAAAATATATTTCTTGTATATATTAGGTCTTTATCCACAGTTCCTTGCTCACAGCTCCCCACACCCTCGGAATTCCTAGGGGATAAGATCAAGGGGAGCATCTTTTGTCCTAATATTTGTTCTCTCATCCTCAATTCCTGAAGGCTCCTCAGATCCGTGAAGGTGAGATGGGGATCTTATTACTCAAAACAAGGCCTTGCCATCACAGCTGGGTTTATGTTAAGGAGGTGACTTTGGGAAAACACTTAAGGATGGGGGCTGGTTGCCAGGGAAACCACCCACGAATAAAGGGGTGGAACTTGCCCTTTATGGACCAGTCCCAGCCCTGTGACATGGGGGGTGGGGGAGGAGAAGGGCTGGAGGGGGATTCAAGCGTCAGTGGCCCACGATTTCATCATTTGTGCCTAGGTAATGAAGCCTCCAAAAGGACCGGGTTCCGAGAACTTCCAGGTTGGGGAACTATGTGCCATGGCGCAGAACTCCAAATTCCACAAGGGCAGAAGTGCCTTTGTTTGGGACCTCACATTAGGTCTCTCTCTCCCTGTGGCTTTTGATTGATTGCCTTTTTTTTTTTTTTAAGTAATCTCTACACTCAACGTGAGGCTCAAACTTACAAACCCAAGATCAAGAGTGGCAGGCTCTTCTGACTGAGCCAGCCAGCGCCCCAATTGGTATCCTTTAATATCTTTTGAATTAAACCAGGAATCTAGTGAGTAAACACGTTTCCTGAGTTCTGTGAGTCACTCTAGCAAATTAGTGCAGCCCAAAGCGGGGGTCGTGGGAACCTCTGATGTACAGCCAAGAAGTACAGGTAATAACATTTGGACTCTTCCCTGGAGTGGGGGGCGATCTTGGGGGGACTGAGCCCTTAGCCTGTGGAATCTGATGCTATCTCAGGGTAGAGTGTTAGAATTGAGTGGAATTCTCGGACACCCTGTTGGTGTTGGAGTTGCTTATTGGTGTGGAGAAGCCGGAACACACACATACACGCCCCCCCACGTGCATGGGAACTGGGTCCAGGAACCCACTGAGGGGCTTCAGTGAGGGGTGCAGAATCTGCAGAATCTCACCATGGCGACTGGCTCCAACCTTGGCTCTCAGCCCCCCACTTGTCCTTGCCTCTCCCGTGAGACATGGATTCTTTTTTTTTTTAATTTAAAGATTTTATTCATTTATTGGACAGAATGAGAGAGAGAGCACAAGCAGGGGGAACAGGAGAGGGAGAAGTAGGCTCCCTGCTGAGCAGAGAGCCCAATGTGGGGCTTGATCCCAGGACCCTGGGATCATGACCTGAGCCCAAGGCAGACGCTTAACCGACTGAGCCACCCAGGCAGCCCGAGACATGGATTCTTCCATGCCTCCACTTCCTTGCTCAAGCCATTCTCCCCGCCTTGTGTGCCCTCTCTGCTGTCATTGTCCAGACTCCTCCCGCCTGGCAGTCCTTCCTCAGCAAGCCCACGATTTTTGTCTCCTCCCTGCACAGGGTCCGTGTCCTCCCCCATAACCCCACCAGAGCCAGACCCTGCTGCCCCCCTCCCAGGAGCCTGAGGCCTCTATGAATGCTCCCCACTGCAGCCCTGTGAGAGCTCTGGACCAGGAGGAGGCAGGTGAGAACACCAGCCCCGGTGAGAGAGACCTGCCTTGGTGCATTCTTGCTCTTTCACAGCAGAGACCAGCCTTGGGGTGGGGGTGGGGGTTGACTATGACTGTGTCACAGGGAGGGCCCCCTCCCCAGAAATCTGATACCCCCACAGCAGGACAGACTACAGCCCATAGAGGCTCTACAAATGGGCTCTTCCCACCAGCCCATTTCACAGACCAGGACACAGAGACAGGGGGTGGGGAAAGGGGGCTGGCAAGGTCAGGTCTCAGTGTCAGCCCCAAGGCCACAGATCCAGCCTTGGAGCACAGGTCGTCTCCGCCTTCCCGAGGCTCAAACATCACCGAGGACTTCCAGAGATGGACAGCATGGTGAGGCATGCTGTAGGTGACAAGGGGCTGGGAGGACCAAGCTGAGGTGGCCAGGGAGGGCTTCCCTGCGGTGGTCATGTCCCACAGCACCCCGGACTTGACCTGTCCCAAGCCAGTGGGAGGTTTCCCTCTGAAACCTGGCCCTCCCCTACACTCACCTGTCTGCCAATCACTCACTAAGGTTTGTGGCTTCTGCCTCCTCGACCAGTTCACTCCCTCTGTCACTCACCCCCACTGCAGGCCCTCTGCCATCCTCCTCCACTCAGATGAGCACTTCTCTTCTTGTCTCCTTCTTCCTCCTGAGAGCCGCCATCTGATTGGCATGTTACCAGCCTGCTGAAAACTCTTGGAGGGCTCCTCATTGCCCTCAGGGCAGGGACTGCAGCCTACACAACACCGCTCTGCCTCACAGTGCATGCAGCCCCTCCTCCTTGCCACGCCTTCTGCCTCTCTCTGTACCCCCACCATGCCACCTCAGGACCTTTGCACTGACCGTTCCCCTGATGGGCCTGGCTCATTATTCACCCTCTGCCCCAAGCTGCCTCCTCCCTTCCCATCCACCCCAAAGATCTGCTAATTCCTGGAAAGTCTGGAATCTGCTACCAAGCTCAGAGGGCCAGGCCCTGGCCTGATACAGCCCACCTGGACGGTTTGTTGTTCTTGCACTCCGGCCACGGGCAGCTGCTGCCAAGTAGGTTCCGGATTTGGTGCTAAAAATATGCCATGACCCAGACAGGAAGGGGCAACGGGGACACAGCTGCTCCTGGGAGGGGCTGGCTAGAGTTGCGGGGGCAGTCTTCCCACTGTAGTTTGGGGCCCTGTGCAGGAAGGGGGTGGGCACTGAGCTCACAGCCCCTGAGGAAAAGCCCCCGACAGAGGCGGCCCAGGGGCCAAAAAGGGCAGGTTTATGTCAAAAGGAAAACACAGCAAGGCCAGAGAGGCAACTTAAGGAGCCGGCTCACTGTCACCTGGTCCAGGGACCACAGGCCCTCCTTCAGCCTCACCCACCGCCCAGGATGGAGGGTGGGCCCAACTAGACCGCACCCCCCTCCCCGCCTGCTTCAGATGAGCAGCCGCATAGACATCAGCAACCGGCAAGCTGCCTGCCTGCATCTCTAGGCCCCTGTTACTGTGGAGGCGTCCAGGGCTCCTCTCTATCAATAACTGTCTGCAGGTGCCTGAGGCAGAGAAGTGGACCCCACCTGGGCCTGAGACTGGACTGGAAGAGCCTGGACGGGTGATGGAGGTCTGCTCCAAGCCCTGCTGTGCCTCCTACTGGGCCTCAGTTTCCCCATCTGAGAATAACCAGGGTTCTGAGGAGGGAGCATCTGCTCTAGAATCGAGCCACTGGATGTCCCCACCTATCCCAGACTCCGGGGAATGTGCTGCTCCGTCCCTAAGCCAGGTGCCTCCCTTATCGGCCCCAATCAGAGGGGGGACAGACGCCCCTGTCCATAATGACAACCCCTCCTGTTAGCCCCAGCCTGACCCTGAATGGAGGGCCCAGAGCTTGCAGGGTGCCTCCACTTCCCCCTGCTGACATGAAACCTGACCTCCCTGGATGGCTTTTCTGCCTGGCAGGCGCCAGCCCTGGCGTCTGCAGCCCTGCCACCACGCAGACGGCGTCTACTCCACTGGGCCCCCCTCAAACATGACCTTGGCCTGCTTCACTGGACAATGGAGGCCATCCAAGGGCGGGGGCTGGGGTGGGGTCCCACCACCCAAACTCTCAGCACGTTGGTCCAATTCCCGTTGTTATCAGGCCAGACCTGAGCCACTTGTTAGGAAACCCCTCTTAGCAGCCTTGTTTTCTCAGGATCCACCTGAGATAACTCTGTCAGCTGGTTCTTTTTTTTTTTTTTTTTTTTTTTTTAAAATTTTATTTATTTATTTCACAGCGGGAGAGAGATCACAAGGAGGCAGAGAGGCAGGCAGAGAGAGAGAGGGGGAAGCAGGCTCCCTGCCAAGCAGAGAGCCCGATGCGGGCCTCGATCCCAGGACCCTGAGATCATGACCTGGGCCGAAAGCAGAGGCTTTAACCCACTGAGCCACCCAGGCGCCCTGTCAGCTGGTTCTTACTCAGCCTTTCCAGTCTCCTTGGGAGACCTCAGGGCATTCTTCATCTTCTACACTTAGGTCCATGCCTGACCTCCCCATGTTGGAAAAGGCACATCTGTTTGGGCGCCTTCCTCTCCCTCCTATCCTCCATTATCCTGGCCACAGGGGCCTTGGCACGGCTGCATCCCACTGTCTGTCCCCAGGCCTCATCTCTGTGAGCTTCTCACTGCCTTGCTTCTGAACCTTCCTTGGCTCAGCTCCTGGAAGCCCTCTCCAGCCTCCCCCGCCCTCCCTGGCCAGGTCTGCCTTCTCTGACCGCTGAAGGGTAAGCCGCCAAGGCGGGGCCTCCTCTCTTCTCTGTTCAGCCTTGCCCCTTGGGTGCCTCACGTGGGCCCAAGACTACAAATGCCACTGGTCTACGGAGGACTCATATCCACAACTGGACTGCCTGGCCAATCTCTCCCCCAACACCACCCTTGGATTTCTCCAGGTGGGTGTCACACAGACACCCCAAACTCAACAAGGCCAGAACGGGATTCTATCTGACCTCCTTTTCCTGAAGCGTTTTTCATCTCGGTAAAGCCCACCACCATCCATCCTCCCTGTGGCTCAGACCTTCAAGTCGCCCTTGATCCCTCTCTCACAGCTCTGTCCCGTCCATGGGCAAGTGCACCTCCCACCCCTCCCCCACACTCCAGGCTCCACCCTGCCCAAGCCACCGCTGTGTCTTGCAGCTTCCCCCTGCTCACTGATCTTTCAGGCAGTCTGTTGTCCTTGCAGCAGCCACAGGGGTCTTTTTAAAGGGACAATCAAGCGTCACTTGCTCGCAGAGGCTTCTCAGATCACCCCATCTGCAGTGATGGCTCACCACCCAACCCTCCACTCTTGGCATTATTTGCATCAGTCCACTGTCGTGGGAACACTAGCTCCCATATTAGTACATGCCTATGACTGCCTGTCTTCTCCTCTTTTCTTGGCTGCTATATCTCCCGCATCCAGAAAAGCACCCGGCGCACAGTCTGTGTTCAGTAAACGGTGGACTTAATGAACGGGTAAATGAGTTTCTCTTTTCCATCAAAATGATGAGGCCCTGAGGCGCCTGAGTGGCTCAGTCCGTTAAGGGACTGCCTTCGGCTTAGGTCATGATCCCAGAATTCTGGGATCGAGCCCCGAGTCGGGCTCCCTGCTCAATGGGGGAGCCTGCTTCTCCCTCTCCGGCCCCCCCTGCTTGTGCACGTGCTCTTTCCCTATGTCAAATAAATAAATTAAATCTTAAAAAGAAAAAAATGACGAGGCCCTCTCCAGCCGGTTCACTTGCTCTGGCCGGTGTCGACACTCCCGCGTCTTGGGTTCGAAGACTCCCCGCAGGAGTCGGCGTGGGGTCACGTGGACTGCGGCGGGGGACAGGGGGTTGGACACAGTGCTGAGCGCCTCCTCTGTCGTGGGTCAGGTGGCACTGTCTTTGGTTCTCAGTCGTGGAGAAAGACGGGACCGAGCGGTCGGCGGCCCTAGCAGGACTCACAGCTTCCAGAGCAGACTCGGCCTCGGTCCCGCCTTGCTCGTGTCCCAGTGTGAGCCCGCCCCTTCCGGGTTCGCAGTTCCTCGGGCTTGTCTCGCCTTCACTCGCGGAGTAATCTTAGCCCCGTCCCCAGAATCCTATGGGTCCTGGCTATTGGTTCTCTCAAGCCGGCCGCGAAGCGACCCGTTGCTCATTGGCCGCACGTTCTCCCGCGCCGCCACGACAGCCATCACAACAACCGCCACGTGCTCAACCGCGGGGCCCGCTCTTTGGTCCCGAGTCCCGACCCGCCCACTCCCCTGTCCCGCCTCAGCCTCCCGCTTCCTCCTCCTATTGGTTACCAGGCCCAGGGTCCCTCCCTCGACGCTGGGCGCGCGGTGCCCCCGACGCGGATTGGCGGAATTCGAGAGCGAGGCGGGCTTTGGCGGCGGGTTAAAGAGCGCGCAGCAGGTTGCGCCACGCGTGTGCAAGAAGCTTCAATGGCGTGGCAGGGGCTGACGGCCGGGTTCCTGCAGGTGCCCGCGGTGACGCGGGCCTACACCGCGGCCTGCGTCCTTACCACCGCTGCTGTGGTAAGCTGGCTAGGCGGGTGGGGGCGTCTCCATGGCTGCCGCCCGCGAGGGCTGTCGTCATGGTTACCGCTGCATTCCCGGGGCAGCACCTGACGCTCCCCTGGTTCCGCAGCAGCTGGAGCTCCTCAGCCCCTTCCAGCTCTACTTCAACCCGCACCTCGTGTTCCGGAAGTTCCAGGTGAGGCGGCCCTGCCCACGGCACCTGACCGCCTAGCCCTGCCTGCCTGGCGCCTGACCGCCCGCCTGCCTTCCCGTCTCCATAGGTCTGGAGGCTCGTCACCAACTTCCTCTTCTTCGGACCCCTGGGATTCAGCTTCTTCTTCAACATGCTCTTCGTGTATCCTGCACCGCGCGGACCCCGGCGTGGGGCGGTGGGCGGCTCGCCGGGCTCGGGGCGGCCCGGAGTGGGGAAACCGAGGCTCCGCCTGGTGGCACTTCCTTCACGGACGCCGCAGGTTCCGCTACTGCCGCATGCTGGAGGAGGGCTCGTTCCGTGGCCGCACGGCCGACTTCGTCTTCATGCTTCTCTTCGGGGGCGTCCTCATGACCGTATCCTTCCCGGGCTCTGAAACTAAAGGCCGCAGCGCCTCTTGGCTAGCCTGTGCTGGCGCTGGGCCAGACGTGAGCGCCTGGGCCGGTGAGGGACACAAGTCGTTCCCTCCAGTTCAGGACGCATTTGGCGTACAGAGCGTGCTCAGCTCCGGATGTCAGCGCCAGCTGCTCGGTGCTGTACACAATACCGCAGGGCGATGTGCAGGGGAGGTGGGCGGGGGGCTTGGGGGCCGAGCCTTGCGTGCCCGTAGCCAGGAGAAACCGGGGCAATGGCCGGCAGCGTTTGGAAGCTGGGGGTGGACAAGCATCGCAGATGACGGGCCTGAGGCCACAGTGTGGCCTTGATCGGAAGGGCACGTAGGAGTGACGAGGGAAGGGAAACTAGGGGCATTCTAGGGGGTTAGTAAGGCAGCGGGGCCCTGGGCAGGGACACTGAGGCCAGCACCTTGACTCTGGCTCAGCTGCTAGGGCTCCTGGGCAGCCTGTTCTTCTTGGGCCAGGCCCTCACAGTCATGCTGGTGTACGTGTGGAGCCGCCGCAACCCACAAGTGAGGGTCAACTTCTTCGGCCTCCTCACCTTCCAGGCGCCATTCCTGCCCTGGGCGCTCATGGGTTTCTCTCTGCTGTTGGGCAGCTCAATTCTCGTGGACCTGCTGGGTGAGCTGCCTGTGCATCCGCTGTCCCCAAACAGGCTGTCTGGTACCTGACGGTCTTTGGGAGGGCTCTCACCTGTCCTCCCATCCCCTCTTCCTGCCCTGCTAGCTCCTCTGTTCTTCTGGCCCCTGAGCAAGCCAGCCAGCTACAGGCTCCCCATCTTCAGGTGTACTAATGCTTGTGTGGGTCCTGACCAGGGTGGGGATAGGCGTGTCAAGATGTCAGCCTTGGCTCCTATTCCTCCCATGTTCTCAGGCCCTCCCCTCCCCAGGTCCTGCCCACTTCTGGGCCAGGTAAGCCTGTTCTTCAGGGTCAACCTTGCCGCCCCCGCAGGGGGGGTGGGCTGGCAGTCTACTCATACTCTGGAGCCTGAGGTTGCTTGGCCTGGCTGCACCTCTGGAACTGTGCATGGAGGCAGGGAGCAGGCTGTGAAGGCCTCAGGCTCTGGACTGTGGAGAGTGGCCTCAGCCATCCCTGGCTCTCCTACAGGGATTGCTGTGGGCCACATTTACTACTTCCTAGAGGATGTCTTCCCCAACCAGCCTGGAGGCAAGAGGCTGCTGCTGACCCCCAGCTTCCTGTGAGTGCCGGAGAAGACAATTCTCCCGCTACCCTCCCTCAGATGGCTCCCTAACCAGTGTGGCCTGGTGGCCTCAGCTCAGTGTGGGCCCCTCCCTACAGGAAGCTGCTACTGGATGCCCCACAGGAGGACCCCGATTACCTGCCCCTCCCGGAAGAGGAGCCAGGACCCCTGCAGGAATGACTCTATCCAGGGACGACCCCAGCGGCCTGTTTTCCCGGCCTCTGGCAGGCCTCCAATCTAGCCCTAACTCCCGCTTACAGGAGAGCAACCTGTCCTGGAGACTGGGCTGGTGCCCAGGACCCATCCAAATAAACAGAATGACCTGCATCTCTTTGCCCACAGCACTGGCTCCCTGCCTTGGCTGGCCACATCCTTCCACGCTGGTCAGGTGTCGCTGGCCTTGACCTAGGGCCACCAAGCCTGGCCTGCCCTCTCAGACCAATTGTAGACAGTAGGATGGGAGGCCCAGAGGGAGTCAAGAACCTGGCCAGAGTTGCCCAGCAGCTTTGAGCTCACCGATGGCATACTCAGGGTTCTCCCTCCAGCTTTGCCAATGCCTTGATGGAGCCTTGGGCAAATTCCACCTGCACTGATCTCTGCTCTGGGCCAGGCAGCAAGGGGGCTGGCCAGGTCTCATTGGGGCTGGGGCCAGGACTCGGATGTCCCTATCATGCCAGGCCGTTTGCAGGGCTCCTGCCCATGGTACCCTCAGGCTGATGCCTCACTTGGCTCCTCCTATCTCTCATGGGCAACAAGTGGACCTTTGCCCCACTTTCCAGTTGAGCAGTTAATGGACTTGGCTGAGGCTCCATGGGGTCAGGTGCAGCAGAGGGCCAGGACTGGGTCCTCTGCCCTTTCTGCAACCCCAGAGCTCTGAGAAATTTTTACCTCAGCAGAGTTCTACAACATTCTCTCCCTGATACTTGTAGCTGAGGACCATGGGAACCTGATCTGATCCCACAGCTCACTTTTTTCTTTGGTAAAGCAGGTACCAGACAACCTGGCCAACTTTCCTCATTGCCCTAGACCAGTCAGAATTACAGTTTATTCCTGGATGATCAGCAGCACGGGCTCCTCCAGCCCTAGGCCGCCATGTTCATGGATGACAGAAGTATTCACCATGGAGTCTGATCCTAATTTTATAGAGAAACCGTGTGGAGTTGCAGTTGGCTCTGTAGGAGTGTTGGGCTGGCAGTGTTCCAAGTGCGGGCTCGTGGGCTGGCCTGCCCAGAGGGGCTGAAGCGGGCAGTATTCATTCCACCCCACCAGTTGTAGGGACACACGAACCAAGCAAACCCTTCAGCAATGGAGCCCACTTGTCTCTAAGGCCAGTGGAGCCTGGGCCTGGAATCTTCCTCTTTGTTCAGGGCCTTCCAGTGAAGCCCACCTTCACTGGAAGTTGGGGCTCCAGCAAGTTGCCCTCCTGGATGAAGGGTAAGGGGGCTTGAGCACAAACTCCCTGGGAGCTAGGAGCTGTCATGTCCCAGGACATGATCACAGGACCCCCGGCCCAGAGGGCCAGGCCCATCTACCCCTATATCCCAGCAACCAAGACCCCAGTTCCTACTCAGGAGCTCTGCCCTGGGCCAGTGCAGGGCTCAGGTTGGGAGCCAGGTGGCCATCGTGTTCCTGCCATGCCCCCAGGGAGCAAAGCAGCCCTGACCTGACAGGGGTCTGTTCTCTTTGGCAAGACCGCAGCTGTGGGCCCAGTTTAAGCACCGCTTGGCTGAGTGGCGAGACCTACACGTGCCACCCTCGTGGAGCCCACGTCCTTTCTGCGGAACAGGGACACTTCCCCATGAGACAAGACAAGGATGCAGAGCTGAGGAGAGGCCCAGGGCTATGCATCCCTTCTCGATACACAACCCCCCACAGCTGGCCCCAGGCAGGTGTGCTGCTCCACATGCCTTACTCTGCACAACAGACCTGAGAGAGGAGCTGGCTAGGCTCATGGCACCAGCCAGGGTGGAGCTGGGACAGCCAGGCACGGGCCCTCGGGCACCCAGGTTGCTGACACCCCTGGAGCATCCACAAAGGACACGGCTGCTGCAAGGGACTCCAGAGATGCGGTGCTCCTGGCCGGGGTGGGGGTGGGGCATGAGGTGGCCCGGGGGAGGGACAACAATCTGGACACAGCAGAGCCCAAGGACAGACAGCAGGAAAGCCTAAGCTGCTTCAGAAGGCGAAGCAAAGGGGGTGGGGTGGGGCTGTCACTGAAAGGTAAGCAGGCTCCCTGCCCTCTGAGCCTCATGACCTCACTTCTGTCCGTCTGTAACGAGGACGGCACAGGTGGTGGGTGACGGGCTGAGGGCCTCGGATGCAGCGCTGTCAGCCCCCACCTGCCCACCCTGGGGCTCTGAAGCACAGAAGGGCGAGAGGCCTGGCATGCTAGCCTTGGCCACACACTGCCCCCGCCAGACCCTGCTCCTTGTCCTCTTTCTTACTTTTATGGTACCACTTAAAAAAAAAATGGAACATGACCTGTTGTCTTTATTTAAAAAGTGTTGCTAGCCCTACCTGGGGCTCCTATACAAAAACAAAACACAACCCAAAAACGAGGCCTCTTTCTGCCCATGGACTTGGGTGGGGACTGGGGCTCAGCAAGTGGAATGTGTGCCCCGGGGAGGGTAACCAGAAGCCCTCCCCACACCCCATGCTCCTCAGGATAGCCCCGGCCTGCCCCCTTTGCCTAGCTCCTTGCCAGAAGATGAAGGAGAGGCGGTCGGATCTTCCGAACGCTCCGTGGGAGCCATGCACTGACGGGCTGGTTACCAGGCTGGGGCAGTGTTGGCAAGACGCCTCATCCGCCTGCAGGAGGAGAGAAGGCGGTGACCCAGCTCCCCCGGGGGTCTCCAGCGCAGCCAGGGGAGTGGGGACAGAGACAGGACGCGGACAGCAAGAGGGGGGAGTCCCCCAGCCCCTCGCTCGGCCTGAGCCTGTCTGCTGCCCCGAGGCTGCCCTCTCTCCAGCTTGCTCAGGTCCCACCTGCCCCTCCAGGGCTCTAGACCCGTAGATCTGGGCTGTGGTCAGACCCAACCCGAGGGCTTAGTTTTGTTCCCTGTAGGGAAAGCCCCCCAGGGGCTAGATTGGGACTTAACCACCCAAGGGTTTGCCTCTGGCAACTTAGTACCCTCCCAGAAACCAGGTCACCAGGTCCCTCCCCTGCCTTCAAGACAGTGCCTTTGGGCAGAGCCAGCTGGAGGGGGCCTGGCCGGGTGGGGGATACCTTGTGTTCCTGTCCTGGTCGCGGATCTTCTTTTCCATCTCAGCGTCTGTCAGAGTCTCCAGCAGCGGGCACCACTGGTCAGCATCGCCTGTGTTCCGGATGGCGATCTCCACCGTGGGCAGGGGGTTCTCACTGTGGGCCGGAGTGGGGTGGGGGGTAGTGACTGCTAGTTCAGAACAGCTAGAAAGGCCCCCAGAAACCAGTGACCACCCCCTGCCAGAACACTGGAGCCAGGGCATGGCAGGAAGGCCCACGCCTTTCCTGCTACGTCCTCTGTCTCCTCCCTACTGGGCCATTTCCATGCCTGGCTCCGGTTCCGGTTCCTCAGAACAGTACTCCTGAGAGGAGTGGCCCCGTCATCACCTGTCACCCAGACCTCAAGGCAGAGTCACTGGAGACGCCAGCGCCGCCCCGCCCAACAACAACTTCTCTTCAAAGCACTCCCAAACAGGCCCTTTGTTGCTGCCTAGGGGTCTCTGGTCTGTAAGCCTGGGGAGGGCGTTCCCATGACCAGCACTGCTGGGGCGGCAGGGAAGGGTGTTCTATCCCACTCAGTGCCCAGGGCCAGGACCCACCAGCCTCGACGCCTCATCACTGAAGGCCACTGGGCCAGCCTGTTCCTGAATATTCCGCACACTTGCCCCTCAGCCCACTTCACTGGCCCAACTAAACCCCAGAGAGCTGGGCTATTTGCCACAGGGAGACAGCTGGGCCTGGGACCCTTGTCCCCAGATCACTCCACTCCACAGCCCCTCGGTGACCATCCCGATGGCCACCTACACCCCCTCTTGCCAAGGAGACACAGCGTGAGCGTGGGGAGCGGGGAGGGGCGGCGGACACGAGCGCCACAGGAGGGAGGACACAGCTGAGTGGCCGCCTCTCCGGGCCTTGGTTCCCAAGCCTCAGAGCGTGGCCCTAACAGTGACCTCTCCCTCCCCTGCCCCGTCACCACGGCCGCCTCCCCAGGCCCTTTCCTCTCCTCCAGCTGGGCAGCCTGCCCCTGTCCCTCGAGGCTCAGCACCCCCAGAAGGCCAGCCCTGTTCCACTGCAGCCCCCTGCAAAACACGCTTCGCTCTGGGAAGAGTAAAGGCAGGCAGGGCCCGGGGCAGGCGCCTGGAGGGCGCCGACAGAATAAAAGAGGTTGGGACACTGATCGGGCGGCCTTGGTTTTGATGCTTCATCTGGAAACCAGGACCATCACGGCTGTGGGAGCTTTTCAGAGACCTCTGTTAGTTGAACCAGCCAACGTATGTCCACCGAAGGGACCAGGAGCCTTGTCACAGAGTCTCCCTGCAACCGGTGCCCGAGGCTGTGTGAGCGGCCCACCGGAGAGGGGCGCCCGCCCAGGCCCGACTAGAAGCTCCGCTCGGCACCCGGCCGGCCGTGTCCGGGCCGGCGAACAGACAGGGCCCGGCCCGCCGCAGGGGCCGAGGCTCTCGCCACACCCCGGGGCTCCCCCGGCTCCTCTGCAGGAGTGGGGGCTCACCTCCCGCTGCTGAAGCGAGGCCCCGAAGCCCGAGCTTGTGCCGGCGCCCCAGAGGCCAGGAGCGGGCAAGCGCCAAGCCCCCGCCCGTGGCTCCCGAGGCCGAGCCTCCCCGGCAGCTCCTGACAGCTGTTCTGCAGCCAGCGCGGTGGTTCGGCAGCTCGGAGCCGCGGCCACAGACCCAACCATCACTGCGCGCCTCCAGGGCTCCCCGCCGCCTTCCTCGGGAGGACAGACAGGAAAGGCGCCAAGCCCACGCCGAGGGCAGCAAAACATGTTTTCCTCTTAATTTAAACCAGAGCTCATGAGTAGGTCCTGGAGGCCCCTTTGTTTACCTCGCCTTGGCTCTGGGAAGATTCCACTTCAGTGGGTTTGTTCTAAAATAAGAACTGCTCCATCCAACTCCCCCGTAGGAATGGGCCGAGGGCCAGCAGGCTGGCCTCGGGTTCGGGACAAACACACAGGCAGTGGAGCCACCTTGCCGCTCCCACTCCTCCTGAGGGGATTTTGCATCACGGCTTCAAGGTCACCTGGGATCCCACCCCCTCGCAGAGTCCAGGTGGGGACACAGAGCCCAGGCAGGGGAGGGCTGTGGCTGAGGTGACACAGGGCCCGGGGCCGCAGCTTGTAGGGCTGAGTTGGTGTGACCACACTTTCATGCCCTTGCACGACACAAAAGCCAAGAAAACACTACCAGGCCCACACCACAAATGAAAAGGACAGAGTCTTGGAGGAAAACGACCTGCCACTCAACTGGGAGGGGGGTGGTGGGGGGGTGGGGAGATAAAACCCGACATTGCCCTCCTCTTCACGGTCAACGGATTTTTACATGGTGCTAAAGCCCACAGAATGGGGAAAGAGCAATCTTTCCAACAAATGGCGCCGGGACAAGATGACCTGTTGGGTTAGGCAGTAGTTTCGTAAGTATCACATTAAAAAGAGCACGGTGGGGGCGCCTGGCTGACTCAGTCAGTGGATCATGCAACTCTTGATCTCGGGGTTGTGAGTTTGCACCCCATGCTGGATGTAGAGATTACTTAAAAATAAAACCTTAAAAAAAAAAGCACAGGCAACACAAGAAAAAATAAACTGGACTCTATTAAAACTTTTGTGCTTCAGGCGCACCCGGCTGGCTCAGTCGGTGCACCACGAGATTCCTGATCTCCCGGTTGTAGGTTAAAGCCCCAGGTTGGGGCGCCTGGGTGGCTCAGTGGGTTAAACCTCTGCCTTAGGCTCAGGTCATGATCTCAGGGTCCTGGGATCGAGTCCCGCATCGGGCTCTCTGCTCGGCTGGGAGCCTGTTTCCCTCTCTCTCTGCCTGCCTCTCTGCCTGCTTGTGATCTCTCGCTCTCTGTCTAATAAATAAATAAAATCTTTTAAAAATAAAAAATAAAGTCCCAGGTTGGGTGTGAAGATTACTTTTAAAAAATTATTTAAATATAAAAATAAAAAAACCCCAAAACTTCTGTGCTTTGAAGGACACTGTCACAAAAGTGGAAAGACAACCCACAAAGTGGGAGAAAATATTTGCAAATCATGTCTCTGATAAGGAATTCTAATCTAGAATATATAAAGAACACTTAAACAACTCAGTAATAAAAATACAAATGACCCCATTAAAAAACAGGGGACTTGAGCAGCCATTTTGCCAAAGGCGATATACAAATGACCAGTGGCTCCAGAGAAGATGCTCGAGGTCATCAGTGATCAGGGAAGTGCAAATGCAAACCTCCCCACTGCCCTAGGATGACTAGAAGGCTAGAATCAAAGTGAGATAACAAATCAGTTGGGGAGGACTGGAGAGACCAGGCTCTGCTGGCAGGAAAGTAAAGTGGGAGGGCCCCTCTGGAAAGCAGTCGGGCAGTCCCTCCAAGTGCTCCACACAGCTATCGTGTGACCCAGCAATTCCCCTCCTAGCATCTACCCAAGGGCACTGAACAGAGGCGCTGAAACAAAAACTCGGACACGAATGCTCACAGCACTGCTCTTAATAAGAGCCCCAAAGGGTTGACAACCCAACTGTCCATCAACAGCTGACCGGATAGAAAAAATATGGTCCGTCTGTATGAGAAAATATCACTCAGCCCCCAAGAGGAACGACAGTCTAATACAGGCTGTCACTGGGAGACAGAACACTAAGAAGCCAGCCACAAAAGACCACATGGTCTGGGATTCTATTTATACCAAGTACCCAGAAGAGACAAGCCGATGGAAAGAGAGCCGTGGGGGCAGGGCGATGGCCAGGAAAGGGGGCGACACTTCCTCAGGGGTGACGGAAAGGCTTGCCAGCTGTGACGGCTGCACCTCTGCGGGTCCTGCGGATCGTGCTAGCTGGCTGGACCGTACTGCACGTGCACTGGACCTCAAGGAAGTGGCCCTCAAACGGACAAGCAGGCAAGCAAGTGCTGCTGCCGTCAGGGGGGCCGAGTTCCAGGAGGAACCTCTGTGGCTCCTGGCCAACAAATCCAAAATGACCCTGGTGTCTCCCAACCCTGATGTGCACCAGAGACACTGCCCCCCCAGTGTCTCTGTCCCCCATCGGGCCCAGCTGCCAGGTTCTCTGACCCTTCCACCTGTCCCCAGCTTCCTCCCGGCTGGCACCCTGCCTGGCCACCTCCCTCCGGGGGTCTCATGCTCCCTCCCCAGGCCTGCAGCCTCCAGCACCTTCGCTGGCCACACACAAGTCTCCTGCACTAGACAGGGTGCTATTTCTTCTCTACCCTCAGCTGCAGGCATGGGGCTGGCCTGGAGGGGGGGCCAGGAACTCCACTGATGCAAGTTTCCTCACAGGTAGTGCTCGTGGGTTTGGGTGACTGTCTGACAGCCTCGCGTGCACCGCTGGGCCCAAGCCTGGCCCTTCGCCTGGCGGAGCCCTATCCCCCTTCTGCCACTCACCGTCTTTGTTCCGCTCCACTGGCCCCCAGACATCTGTGTGTCGTTCTGGTTCAGCTCTCCTCTGGGAGCCTGGGGCCCCCTATATATCTGCCACAAGCTGTGCCCCCTCATCATGCTTGCCCACATCAGGCCTGTCCGTCCCACGGCCGGAGGGAAGCAGCCTGGCTCCTGTGGCTTGTCTGTGGCCATTCTGCCTCCATTCACACATGTCCTGGGACAGCAGCCCGCCCTGCTCCACCGTGGACACAATTCAGTGCCACCATCGCTGAGGACGGCACCGCAGCCGGATGCTGGGCTCGGTCTGGGGGCAGACAGATAGGACTGGCTGGCGGGAATTCAGAGCATTTACAACACAGGATAACGGAGGCCCAGGATTTCAAGGCCATTTGAAGGAGTCATGTGACTCAGCGGTTGCCAGGCTTTGGGTGTAGCAGAGACCAGGCGGGGGTCCCTGGTCCCATCCTGCATAGAGCAAGTGGCCCCGGCCCTGGGGACATGGCAGCCCACTCTGTTCCCCCCAGGCAGTGGCCCAGAAGGAAAGACTGACATTGGGCTCCCTGGGGAAAGTCGAGCTCCCAAAGGATGGCATGGTGCAGTGGTGACAATGTGGGTCAGGGGCAAGAGACAGAAGTTGCAGTCCCCTTCCTTGCTTGCCTTAGAAGGCCACAGTTCTGTCCCCTGGACGAAGAAGCCCAGGTCAAGCCAGCCTTTGACCCTAAGCTCCCGTTCCTGTCCTGCAAGCTCTCTCCAGAGCGTCCAGCTGCCCAGACCACAAATAGCACACACGACGGGCCAGGCCCAGCATGAGGCGCTCAGGAGGCCTGGTCAGCTGGGAAAACACAAGCGGCTGTCCTGATGCAAAAGAGGCGCTGGGGCTGCCTCCCAGATCCAGGGAGGCTGTGTCCTGCCGGCCTGGCCAGCTGGCACTGCTGGGAAGGGGATGTGCTTACCCCAGTCTCCTGTCAGTGGCCCTGCCCTCCACCCCGAGGACAAGAAACCTGCACACTCAGCACGACAGACTGCAGACCGCAGCGGGCTGGGGCTCTGGGATGCTCCGGTCTACCCGGCTGGAATTCATTAAGTGGCTACTGAGACGGAGGGGGGGGGGGCGCGGCAGGGGGATCATCTGTAAGTCCTGACCTGCTGCCACCGGGGACTCCCGAGGGGGACCTGCTCTGGAGCTGTCTGGTACACCGCCGACGGCCTGAAGCCTCGGCAGGGACTCTATGAGGACACCTGGGATCACCCCGGGATCAGAGCAGGAGGATGCCACCACCCTCAAGGACTTCCTGCTTTGAGCAGCATGACCACCCCCAGCGCACAGAGCAGCTGCTGGGGATCAACATCTGGGGGATGAGGTGCCTGGGGTCAATGTCACTCCCACAACCGGTACCACATCACCACATCCCAGGACTCGGGGGGGGCACTCCAGGGAGAGAGGCCACCCCAGACCGGTCTTCCAGGCCATCGGCCTTGGCTCAGGTACAGCGTGAACGGACATGTGTGGCCGCACCTCCAGCTGGACTCCCACGAGGGCCAGACGCCGCTGCATCACAGCTCACAGACGCATCCCCCCAGGCAGGGCCTGGACCCTATCTGTGCAGCAGGACCACCTGGTCGTCAGGGCTGCTGGGAAGTTACAGGAGGGGACATGTGTGCTGTCTCAGCGCAGATGCTGGGAGCGCAGGCAGTGGTTGGACCCCCATGGAGCTCAGTGGTTTCCCAGGGCCAGGATCTCAAGCCCTGAAAGTGTACGGTCATTCCTTCTCTCTTGCTCAGATTTACAGGAAGCAGTCAGAAAGCAGTCAGTCTCCTGGGATTTCTGGGAAAATCAGCTGAGACACAAACATACTGACGAGCTCCATTAATTATCGTATCTTTGCAAAAAGACCTTCGCACTGGCTCCTCATGGGCCATTTTAAGCTGCTGTCCCTGAGTAACAATCGCCAAATGTAGACAATGACAGTTTGATGAGCACAATAAATCCTAACATCCTGTTCTGATGCAGGGATACTCAGCGCCACCCCAGACTGCACTTTCCCAAGGGGAAAAGGAGCTCAGGAACAGTCCCCAGGCAGGCAAGCTCTACTCCCCATAATCACTCGCCAACTGCACCTCCTATCAGGCCCGTGCTCTGCATTCTGGGGCCACCATCAATGGGAAAGCCACGTCTGCCTCTCCAGAAGCCCCCATGCCCTGGTCCACCCCCACCCTGGCACACAGGACTGGAATGTTGTTCTATTTACACTTCCACCTTCGCAGGCAGCCTGGATGGGGCTCTTTATCTTTCACGGCCTTCAGTACGGGGTCCCGCCAATGGGGGCGCTCGACTGGTCCCTGACTTAATGACGGCGAGAATGTAACAGTAAAAAGAAACTGCTGCTGTGAAAGATATAAGCCTGATGATTCACAGACCTGTACCCCTTGGGCAAAGAATAAAAATAAAATTAAAAAAAAAAAAAAAAGAAAGAAACTGCTGGAGATCCCTGACTCTGGAGGGCTGTAGGGAGAAGCCCTTATTTGAGATGGAAGGCAAGTCCATCAGATGATAGTTCCTGCGGTGGCCGGTCCGTCCCCGACAGAGGGAAGAGTCTGGGCAAGAGCACAGAGGCAGGGGCGCCTGGGTGGCTCAGTGGGTTAAAGCCTCTGCCTTTGGCTCAGGTCGTGATCTCAGGATCCTGGGATCGAGGCCCGCATCGAGTCCAGGAGGAAGCCTGCTTCCTCCCCTCTCTCTGCCTACTTGTAATCTCTCTCTCTCTGTTAAAAAAAAAAAAAAAAAAAAAAAGAGCACAGAGGCGGCGGGGCAGCAGAGTGTGGCCCTGGGCAATTAGGGGGGCACTACTGGGCAAAGAGGGGGGAGATACAGTATCCCCTTAGAGCCACCCCCCACCGTGATGAGGATGGAGAGCCCTGCTACTGAGACACAAGAGGCGGGAGGAGCGAGCCATCAAAGGGCCGCTGAGCTGGCCAAGGCTCCAGAGAGACCCGAAAGCATCAGCACACATAGGGAGACGTCTTTTTCCCAAATGGGTTTGCAGAGGAATGAGGGCGGGGCGCATCTGTCTCCTACCTGAAGGCATAGGTCTTCTGATGCCAGCTCAGCTGTCCCCGGATGCTGTAGGCAATGGTGGTGACAAACTCCCCGCCCAGCCCCAGCTCTGAGCACAGCTTCAGGGCAAATTTCTCTGGAGAGTTCTCCTTCTCCGACATGTCCCACTCAAACTGGTCCACCAGCGAAATGTTTCCCACGTGGATGTTCAGCTGGGGCAAGAACCAAAGAACATAAGCGAGAGGAGTCAGAACTACACCCAACCTCAGGAGGCCTTGAGGAGGTGAGACGGCTCACTAGGGAGTCGCCAGGCCGCCAGGCTGGACCCTGCCCACAACTTGTTAGCTGAGAACCAGGGCTGGCCCTTGTCCTTCTGGCCACGTAGGTCCCCGTCCAGAAAATGGAGACAACACCGTGTACCTGCTGGGACTGCCACAAGGGGCTCTGGCTCAAGACCTGGCCCAGTCACCCACCTTGCTTAGTGTGATCACAGACGCACACCCCACTTGAATAGCCCACAGCACAAAGCCTGGGGCCAGGCAGCAGAGGCCCACCGCCAGCCTGGCCCACCATGCTCCCAGCAGACACCCTGCTGATAAGCAACCTGCCGCCAGGAGAGGGTCCGGGCCCTGCCTGTGCAGCCCCCAGACTGAGACGGAACACAGCCTGAGCCCCAGGAGCTCCCCGCTGACACCTACACTCACAACCACCTTTACTCATCACGCCACAGATGAGCAGGCCTGCTCTGAAACAGGAAGGACTCAGTGTCTGGCTCTGTTCGCTGTGCACTGTGTCCACGAGGCTCCCCCTCTGGCTCTATGGGGCTGGGATCACCCCTCACTGCTCTCCAGGTAAGCAGGCCACAAGTGCACCTGACCGGTCATGCTACTATCCCTGCGTGCTCAGCTTAAGACAAAAATCAGGGTGTGGCCACTGTTCAGGGCCTACCTGCTGCCCTCAGCACAGCATGGACCCCACTCCCTGTCCCCCGTTCACAAAGCCCTGCACCTCTGTACCCCGCACACCACTTTCCCTCACTGCAAACAACCCCCCTGTCCTTTCCCATTTTTGTGTTCTGCTCACACTGGGCGACTGACCAGTGGTGGTTTGCAGAATGGAACCGGAAGAGCTGCCTCTTCCCCTAACGGGAACCGAATGCCTAGTGAGCCCCGAGGGCACGCTGGGACCAAAAAGTTGGGAAGCAGCAGGCAGCCCGCAGAAAAACATCAAACAGGGCCAAACAGGCGCAATGGGTGTAGCGGTTCCCAGTTCCCCCGCAGCCCCAAGCCCCGCCCCAGGTGCAATGGCAGGAGTCCTCCTGGCCACCAGGCGGCACTGCACAGACTCAGGGACCTGTCCCCTGCCAGTAACTGGTCATTAATGCTTGCATCTGTTAAAAAATACAGATTGTGTGCCCATCCAGGAGAGGCACTGGGAGTGCAACGGCGAGTACAACTGACAAAAAAACGTCTTCGTGGCTAACGTTCCAGTTGGGGGAGAGACACCTAAGCAAGTTAAATATGTGAATGTATGCTACCTGTTACGTGTGGCCACGTCCTAAAGAGAAAATGAGGGGAGGGATAGAAAGTGCACAGGAGGCCACGTTAGCCAGGAGGCCCAAGAAGGCTTCCTGGGGGAGGCAGCATTTTAGGAAGAACTGAATAGGCAGAGAGCAGAGGCTCCTTGGAGAGAAGGGGTCCTGGGCAGAGTTAGGCCTGAGGCTGTCCTAAGGGCTCCAGTTTCCACAAAGGGATCTGGAAGGCCTGTGGAGGGTTTTGAGCAAAGAGACACTGACTGCCCCTGAGACCTATGCTGGAAGGAGCCATCTAGCAGTGGGGATGGCAGGGTGTTGAGGAGCAGATGGGCTCTGAATGGGCTCAGAGTCAGGGCTAGGACCCCTAAATAGGCATGCGGCACTGGGGCCAGACTCCATCCACCTCCCAACCGCCAACCCTTACCATCACACACACCTGCAGAGGAAGGGCCTGGCCGGCCCCACAGACCCTGATGTGTAAGAAGCCCCGAGCCCCCCAAGCTGCAGTCCCAGAGTCCCCAAGCACATCTGTAAGGGGCCACTCTACGCTAACGGACCCTTTTGTGAAGAGGGACCCTCCTCAGGTGCCATCGAGGCAAAGATCCCTGTCCTTTACCACGTCCCAGGAGCCAGACAACAAAGAATATCCTCACAGAAGTACCCAGCTTTCCTTGAGTCCCCTTGACCCAAACCTTGGGCGTGACCTTCAGTTTCCTCACCTATAAGATGGCCACTGTCCCCTAAGCCACTGTGCCCATGAGGGCTCTGATCCGACAGACACAGCACTGTCCCACAGCAGCAAAACTTCTCTGGGCCAGCTGTGTCCAACCTTGGTGCCAGCGAACCCTTGCGTCAAGAGCCGGGCAGGAAACCCAGCCCGGGGGTAGGGATGACAGGTGGGATGGAGGGCCTGAAGGGGCCCCACAGCTGTCCAGTCGCCAAGAAAGCCTCTGGTCAGGAGAGATGGTGGCAACTCCCTGCAGATTTTCAACTGCCTGACAACTTCCTGCACGGCTGCCCATAAGCTCCATGAGGATTTGAAACAAACAAACAAATAAAATTCTGAGAAAAATACCAGGAAGCTGGCTGGTCAGACTCATGAGGACCCTACTTGTGGCCAAGCCCATCTATCTGGAAGCACGTTGGTAGGTGTGGCTAACTTCCTAAGGCCGCTTCCCCACTGCAGTTACAGGACAAAGATTCGGCACAGGGCAGAGTCCTCAGGGTCATCCTTCAGAGGTAAGAGGCTACGCATGAGTATGCAGGTGAGGCTCCCATTGCCCCCATTTCTCTGTGAAGTTCCCCTTCTCTCTCAGTCATGCCCTTTTTCTTTTGGTTGGCCATAATGTGAAACCAAAATGGGTTAAGAAAAACAGATTCATATTTATCTCTAAAGAAATTAACCAGTGGGGCACCTGGCTGGCTCAATCAGTAGAACATGTAGTTCTTTATTTTTTTAATTTAATTTTTAAAAAATATTGTATTTATTTATTTGAAAGGGGTGGGGGAAAGCACAGAGACAGAGGGAGAGGAAGAACCAGACTCCCCGCTGAACAGGGAGCCTGATGCAGGACTCAATCCCAGGGCCCTGGGATCATGACCTGAGCCAAACACAGATGCTTAACTGACTGAGACACCCAGGTGATCCCCAGAACATACAATTCTGGATCTCGGGTCATGAGTTCAAGCTCCACATTAAAATTAAAAAAAAAAAAGAAAGAAAGAAAGAAAGAAAAGATAAGGGGCACCTGGGTGGCTCAGTGGGTTAAAGCCTCTGCCTTCGGCTCAGGTCATGGTCTCAGGATCCTGGGATCAAGCTCTGCATCGGGCTCCCCGCTGAGCGGGGAGCCTCCTTCCTCCTCTCTCTCTGCCCACCTCTCTGCCTGTGATCTCTCTCTCTGTGACAAATAAATAAATGAAATCTTTTAAAAAAAAGAAAAGAAAAGATAAAGAAATTACTAGTAAGGAGACTGAATGAGTAAACAAAAACTTCCCCACAATGAAAAGCTGTGGGTCCCAATGGCTTCACTGGTTAATTCTACCAAACACTGAATGAAGAACTAGCACCAATCCTTTCCAAATTCTGCCAAAAAACTGAAGAGGAGAGAACACACTTCATAGCTTGTTATCCAGATATCAAAGCTAGATACTACAAGAAAGGAAAACTACAGACCGATATTCCTTATAAAGATCGATGTAAAAATCTTTAACAAGGGCACCTGGGTGGCTCAGTGGGTTAAAGCCGCTGCCTTCGGCTCGGGTCATGATCCCAGAGTCCTGGGATCGAGGCCCACATCGGGCTCTCTGCTCAGCAGGGAGCCTGCTTCCTCCTCTCTCCTCTCTCTGCCTGCCTCTCTGCCTACTTGTGATCTCTCTCTCTCTGTGTCAAGTGAATAAATAAAATCTTAAAAAAAAAAATCTTTAACAAAATACTAGCAAACTGAATTTAGTGGCATATTAAAATAAGTATATACCATGACCAAGTGCGATTTATTCTAGCAATGAAAAGATGGTTCAATACAAAAACTGACCAATGTAACACACTACATTAACAGATTGAAAAAAAACACATGATCACTTCAATAAAGAAAAGGCATTTGACAAAATTTAACAAACTTCCAGACAAAAAACTCAACAAACTACAAAAAGAAAAAAACGACTTCAACATGATAAAATCCACATATGAAAAACCTACAGTGAATATCATACTCAATGTTGAAAACCAGAAAGCTTTTCCTTTAAGATCAGGAAATAGGCAAGGATGCTTGCTCTTGTCACTTCTAGTCAAGAGTATTGGAATTTCTAGCCAGAGAAATGAGGTAAGAAAAAGAAATAAAAGGTATTCAAATCAGGAAACAAGAAGTAAAGTTACCTCTGCTTACAGATGATATGATCTTATACATAGAAAACCGTAAAGATTACACAAAAAACCTGTTAGAATAAATACAGCAAAGCAGGGCGCCTGGGTGGCTCAGTGGGTTAAAGCCTCTGCCTTCGGCTCAGGTCATGATCTCAGCGTCCTGGGATCGAGGCCCGCATCGGGCTCCCTGCTCAGTGGGGAGCCTGCTTCCTTCTCTCTCTCTGCCTGCCTCTCTGACTACTTGTGATCTGATCTCTCTGTGTCAAATAAATAAATAAAATCTTTAATAAAAAAAAAATACAGCAAAGCAGCAAGATACAAAGACAACACACAACTATCAGCTGCATTTCTATATGCTAACAATAAACAATTCAAAAAAAATTAAGAGAACAATTTCATTCGGAACAGCATCAAAAAGAAGACTTACAAATTAACTTAACCAAAGAGGTGAAAGACTTGTATAACGAAAATTACAAAATACAGCTCAAAGAAATTAAAGAAGGAATAAATAAATGGAAAAGCAACCCATGTTCATTGATTAGAAGACTGAGTATTATTAAGATGTCTAGATTACCCAAAGCAATTTACAAATTCATTGCAATCCTTATCAAAATTTCAACGTTTTTTGCAGAAATAGAATAAAAATCCATCTTAAACTTAATCTAAGGTACCCTGAATAGTAAAAACAATCTTGAAAAAGAAGACCAAAGTTGGAAGACTCACACATCCTAATTTCAGAAGCTACAGTAATCAAAACAGTGTGGTACTGACATAAAAACACATAGACCAACAAAACAGAAATCCCAGAAATAAAATCTCAAATATACAGGCAAATGATTTTTGACAAAGGTGCCAAGACCATTCAATGTGGAAAGGACAGTCATCTTCACAGATGATGCTGGGAAAGCAGGCTATCCACATACATAAGAACAAAGTTGGACCCTTCCCTAACACCATATATAAGAATTAACTTAAAATGGATGAAACACCCAAATATAAGAGCTAAAACTATAAATCTATTAAAAGAAAACAGAAACATTGGATTTGGCAGTGATTTCTTAGATATGAGACCAAGGGTATAGGGAACAAATGAAAAGACAAACAGGACTTCATCAAAATAAAAACTTTTATGCACCAAAGGACACTATCAAAAGAGTAAAAAGGCAACCTACAGAACAGGACAAAATATTTGCAAATCACATATCTGATAAGGTACGGATATCCACAATATATAAAGAACTTATTAAACTCAACAACAAAATACCTGACTGAAAGAAAGGCAAAGAACTTGAACACACATTTCTCCAAAGATCTGCAACTGACCAACAGTCACATGATAGATATTCAACATCACTAATTAATGGAAATGCAAATCAAAGCCACAATGAGAGAATACCTCACACCACGCAGGCTCTGTAGCAGGCAGGCCTAGACCCAAATCTCAGCACTACTACTTATCAGCTGGGCAGTATGGGGCAGGTGATGTCACCTTTCCATGTGGCACCCTCTTCACCTGTAAAACAATGGGTAAGGCAGCATCTTCCTCCAGAACTAAGGTGGGTTACTAGACAGTGGAAAGTGTGGTTGACCCAGCCAGTGCACAGGAAGAGTGTGGCACTGCTGTTCATCTCACTGTGGGCTTCTCTGCTCTGTCTGACAGCTGGCTTTATCCCCTCTGTAACTCTCGGGCTCTGCTCAACGCCTGGCGGTGCCCTGAATACATCCAGAATACATCTCTTACTCAGAGAAAATAGGCCGCAACCCTTCCTGGGGTAAAGAGCCACACGCTACCTTTAAGACAGTTTTCCAGAAGTCCAATCCCACAGCATGGACCCCAAAGCCAGGGGGTCCAAGGCCTCAATGTACTCTCAGCACCCTACGACTCACCCGGGACAAGGCAGGCCCCGGAGCAGGGCGAAGAGCTGCGCACCTTAATGATAACACGCTGGTCTGACTGGTCCTCCAGGATGCTGTCCGTGGGGTAGGACTCTATCTGCTGTCTGATGGCAGAGGCGATGGCTGGTACAAATGTCAGTGGGTTCAAATCCAGGTCATCACAGAGGATTTCTGAAAACATCTCAGGGGTCATCAGCTTCTCTGAAATCAGGAAAAAGGGCAGGAATTGCCAACTGATTGCAGGACCGAACTTCACCATGTTTGGCCCTTGCCTCCCCATCCCCTTCTTCTCTACCAGACCTCCCCAACAAAGTGGAGAATGAAGAGAATGACAACTGAGGGTGACCCTCCCAGACAAAGGGCTGGGGGAGGAAGCAGAGGACAAGCATCACCCCCTTCTGGCCCTCATTCCATACACACAAGTCCTTTGATACCTTGATCTGGGACTTCTAGACTCCAGAACTGAGAGGAAATAAATTGTTGTTTAAGTCATCCAGTCTGGTACTTTGTTACGGAAGCCTGAACAAAATAACAGTCTCCTTCCAGATAAGTCACTTTGAGGTCAGTGTCCCACTGGCACACAACACAGCCACTTCCTCCCCAATAGAGAAATCCATGAGATATTAGGCTGCTTGTGGCTTTTTGGGCACCTTCCTTCAGTTTCTCTTGGGGCAGCACATACACATAACAAGGTGACAAACATGCAGGTGTAAATGGACCCTGGATGCTGGAAATGTAGCCACGCCAGGTATGAACTTGCACTGGACCATCCGCAACTGGCCACATTACAGCAAGGTCCCATGTGGTCAACTGTTTTCTCTGTTCTGCCCTGTTGTTGTAACCTAAACTTCAATGGCCATGCACCACTTCTGGGATGAGCCAAAGACAAGAAAGGAGGAATCCCCTTATTGGTACATGGCATGATTCCATCATCAGGAACCAGGTCTGCTCAACAACTTACCCCACTATTTCCTTACTAGCCCTAAAGGGCTAGAGACCAACCATCCTAACAGTACCACCAGGACAGACCCAGAACACTCAGCCAGGAAGATCAGTAACTCATCTAACAAGCAAGCACAGTTAATTTTGGAGACTGTAGCACGGAGCTCAAGTGCCCTAGGAAGCACCCTATGAGTACAATGTGCGCAACATTATTAAACTTTTTAGTTTGCGGTATTTGTAGATCAATAAGCAGTCTTGATTACTGTAGCTATATATTAAGACTTGAGACTGGGGAGACTGATTCCTCCTACTTTACTCTTCTTTTTCAAAATTGCTTGAGTTATTCTAGTTCCTTTGCCTTTCCATATAAATTTTAGATAATTTTGTCTATATGTACAAAAAGTGTTGCTGAAATTCTCACAGGAATTGCATTCAACTTGCATATCAATTTAGGGGAACTGACATCTTGAGTATTCTAATCCATGACCATGGTATGCCTGTCATTTAGATCTTCATTTTACTGGTGTTTTGTAGTTTTTGGCATACAAGTCCTGTACATATCTGTTAGACTTACACCAAAGTACTGTTTTTCTTTTTTTTTTTTTTAAGATGTATTTATTTTTTAGAGATGGAAAACTCATGTGTGCATGGGGGCAGAGGGAGAGAGAACCACAAGCAGGCTCTGTGCTGAACGTGGAGCTCGATGCCACAGCCCTGAGATCATGACCTGAGCTAAACCCAAGTTGGTTGCTTAAACAACTGCGCTGCCCAGGTGTCCCCAAAGTATTCCTTTTCTTACTGAGTGAATGTAAATGGTAATATATTTTTGATTGTCCATTGTTCACCAATAGTACATAGAAATATAATTGATTTTTGAATGTTTAACTTGTATCCTATGACCCTGCTGAACTCAATCATTAGTGTTAGCTGGGTTTTTTGTAGATCTCTTGGGATTTTCTGTGTAGGCAATTGTGTCAACTACAAATAGGGACAATTTACTTATTTACTTTTTAAGATTTATTTGAGAGAGAGAGTGCATGTGTGAGCAGGAGGGGAAAAGGTAGAGAGAGAATCCTGAAGCAGAATCCCTGGTGAGTGCAGAGCCCAACGTGGAGCTCAATCCCAGGACCCTGAGATCATGACCCAAGCCAATCAAGAGTCGGCCACCCATCTGACTGAGCCACCCAGATGCCCCCAAATAGGGAGAGTTTCTTTCTTTCTAATCTGTATGTTTTTTATTTAATTTTCTTGCCCGACTGCACTGGCTAGGAATGAGTGATGACAGCAGACATCTTTGTTTTGTCCCTGATCATAGGTAGAAAGCATTCAGTCTCTCACCACTAAATATGTTAGCTATAGGATTTTTTGTAGATACTCTTTATTAAATTGAAGTAGTTTCCCTCTATTCCCATTTTTCTTAAAGTTTTTTTTATCAAGAATGCGTGTTTTGTTAATTTTTTCTGCAACAAACTGTTATCTGTTTTTTTTTTTTTTAAAGATTTTATTTATTTATTTGACACAGAGAGAGAGATTACAAGTAGGCAGAGAGGCAGGCAGAGAGACAGGGAGAGGAGGAAGCAGGCTCCCTGCTGAGCAGAGAGCCCGATGCGGGCCTCGATCCCAGGACGCTGAGATCATGACCTGAGCCGAAAGCAGAGGCTTTAACCCACTGAGCCACCCAGGCGCCCTGGTTTTTTTTCTTTAGTCTGTTAATACAGTAGGTTAAATTGATCGATTTTCAAATATTTAACTCGATTTGCATCTCTGGAATAACAAACCCTACTTGAATCATGGTGTACAATTCTTTTTATATATTGCTGAATTCTGTTTGCTAATGTTTTGTTAAGGATTTATGTGTCCTGTCGCCTGGGTGGTACAGTCAGTTAAGTGTGTCTGACTCTTAATCTTAGCTCAGTTCCTGATCTCAGGGTTGTGAGTTCAAGCCCTGCATTGGGCTCCATCTTGAGCATGAAACTTACTTAAAAAAGAAAAAAAAGAAAAAAATTTATGTGTCTATAATCATTAGGGATACTGGTCTACAGTTTACTTCTGTACTGTCTTTAGTTTTACTATCAAGATGAGAGATCTGCTGTCATCCCAGGTCTTTCCCTCTAGTCAGGTGCTCTTCTCGGCTTTCAAGAGCTTTTCTTTGGGTTGAGTTTTCAGAAGTTTAACTAAAATAGGCCTTGACATGGATTTCTTTGGGTTTATGTTGCTGGGATCTACTCGACTTCCTGAATCTGTCACTTGGGGTTGTTAAGCATCCAAAGGGAACACGTGGATACAAATCTCAGGACCTGCAGGGCCCTGGTCACCCCTGGCCCGTGTGCAGGGCAGATGCCACGCCTTCTCCAGAGGCAGCTCAGGGCCCTGCCTCAGGACCCCTCAGTCCCTGGTGGGGCCACGTTGGCATCCAAGTGTTCTTGTTCAGCAGCTCATCCTTTCCGGAGGATTTTAACATACCCCAAGTGGGCTGGCTATCGAGACAGGTGATGTCAAACTTCACCAGCAACTCACATCAACTCTCTTTCATGTCCTTCTAAGAGAAGATAACCTTGAACTCATTGTTAACAGCTACCTTCCAAAAGTTTGTCGGAGACAAATCCCAGTTCTGAAGACTGTCCTGGTTCTGAAGGACATGTAGTTTGTTCACGCCACTCAACATTTTTAGTCCCTTGGTCATAAAGTGTCTCACAAACACCTTTTTTTTTTTTTAATTTATTTATTTGACACAGAGAGAGAGAGCGATCACAAGTAGGCAGAGAGGCAGGCAGAGAAAGAGAGAGGAGGAAGCAGGCTCCCCACTGAGCAGGGAGCCCGATGTGGGCCTTGATCCCAGGACCCTGAGATCATGACCTGAGCCGAAGGCAGAGGCTTTAACCCACTGAGTCACCCAGGCACCCTCACAACCACCTTTAAGGTTACTTGAAATTTCAAAGTAAATTAGATATGGCCATGAAAAACACCAGTGTTTCTGAACATGCAATTTTAACTACCATGCCAGGGGCATAGCTTCCTAACCACCAGTTAAGAATTACAGCTCTTGGGGCACCTGGGTGGCTCAGTCATTAGGCTCAGGTCATGATCACAGGGTCCTGGGATCGAGCCCCGCATTGGGCTCCCTGCTCAGTGGGAAGCCTGCTTCTCCCTCTCCCACTCCCCCTGCCTGTGTTCCCTCTCTCGCTGTCTTTCTCTGTCAAATAAATAAAATCTTAAAAAAAAAAAAAAGAATTACAGCTCTTAGGCTAAGTACCACTGTGGGCTGATGAAGAGTTCGCAGAATAAAATTATTTTGGTTCTCCAAGGATTTGTACCAAATCACACTTAGTGGAGGATATGGTATGTTACCAGAGGACCCCTTTGAGGAACAGCCCAGAGAAACTCCTGGGAGTGTTCTCAGACAGATACAGGTCTTCACTGCATTATACTGTGTCCTCCTCCTGAGGGCCGGGGGGCAAAGTGCTCTTGGATGCAAGCACTATGTTGTGATTCTGTCGCTTCTGAGCCTTGAGTGGCTGCTCATCTTGACCACACTGAGAACTGCAGAACCGATCATCCTGTCACTCTCTGCCCGGTTCTAAAGGGCCGAGTGGCATGCCCTCCCCCCACACCATACGCCTACTGAACTGAGAATATGAACCAGAGCACTGGCTTCATCCTGTACCTCCTCATTTCGTTTTCCACCTGATATAATTTTTCTTTTAACGATATCTTCTGCATTTGCTTTATTCTTTCATACCAAGCATTCCCATGTAAGATGCCTTATCCCTTCTGGAATAATGGGAGTGGGGTGGGAGTATAAATAAACAGTCTGAGCTTTCTATAGGTTATTCAAGAAAAGTAACGTGATAATACATGTACAGAGTCGATTTGAACAGCTACATTCCTATGCCATGGCCTGTGGCCAGGTTCTACACTAAATGTTTTAAGAGCAGTGATAAAAAACCAGCTCTCTAACCCCAAGGGGTTGAAACGGGGAGAGAGAAAGATGAATTAACAGTTAACTCTAGGGGCGCTTGGGTGGCTCAGTGGGTTAAAGCCTCTGCCTTCAGCTCAGGTCATGATCTCAGTGTCCTGGGATTGAGCCCCGCATGGGGCTCCCTGCTCAGCGGGGAGCCTGCTTCCTCCTCTTTCTCTGCCTGCCTCTCTGCCTACTTGTAATCTCTCTCTGTCAAATAAATAAATAAAATCTTAAAAAAAAAAAAGTTAACTCTAACACACGCCAGCGGAGGTACGCCGGGAATGGTGTAATGGGCTGTGCAGCACTGGCCATGGCCCGGGGGTCATCAAGCTGTCCTGTCCCCATGTTGGAGTATCACTGATGCACCACACCTGCCCTGTCTATGGTCATTACAACCTCGCGGAACCCCTCATCACAACTCCCCTTGGCCACGTCCTCTCTTGCCTGCTAACCCACAGGCGCTATAGGAAAGGCACCCGGCTCTCAGGCCTTGATCCCAGAGCTGGGCAGAGGCCCTTGGACTCAGGCCTGGCATATCAAGTGCCAGGAGATGACCAAAGGAAGTAGCCTAATCCCTCCAGAAAGTTCAAGGCAACCACATATCAACAGCTACACACATTCCTCCCCGAGGAAATCCCCTCTGGGAGAAAAAAATTGTAAGCAATTACGTACTCTGCCATGGAAAGGTTTAATAGCAGAAGGAGTTCTAGCAGAGGCACTACAACTCATCAGAGAATCATGTGCCGATTATGAAGACCAAAGAAACCAGAGAGATACTTCTGAGTGACGAAAAATAAAATTAGGCTTGCACTCTAACTACGACTCAGTTAAATATGTTTGCATGTGCACGTGACTGGCAGGGAAACTATTAGTAGGGATGGTGAGATTCTGGGAATTCTCAACTTTTCTTCACTTAAAAATAATACCAGGGTTTTTACATTGTTGTTGTTTGGTTTTTGGTCTGAACATAAATAATCTGCTTGTTGCAAAAAGCCTGAAAGATTCAGGAAAACAATGAAGAAAAAATAAACACAGGTGCAATCCTCCTTCCTGGATGGGATGAGGAAGAAACGTTCCGGAGAACATCTCCTATGCTTTCACCTGCTCCTTTGCACGGAGTCATGCCCAGACTTTGGGAGCCAGGGAAGAGCAGGCACCTGACCCAGGACTTACGGAGCGAGGATGGGAAGAGGAAGAACAGGGTGAGGGCAGACCTCACGGGGCCGAGCGAGGTACAAGCACACACACACAGCATCATTAAAGACCAGAGCGGTGGAAAGGGCTGATGGGAGGTGTGTGGACAGCCATGTGGTTGAACTGGTCTAAGCAACATCAAGGTCATCATCAAGCTCTGTGGACAGACAGCCTGCATCATGACTGGCCCCTGACATGCCCAAGCTCACAGGGAGAGGAAGGAACCTGAGGCTCATGTGTCCAACCCACAGGAAACACGGAGTGGAAGCAGAATCTGAACCCAGAGCCATACCCTCCCCATCTATGCCATGAAGTTCTGAATGTAGTGTTCAGAGTCCAGGATCCCCATGAGCAGTAGGCAAGAAAAAGGACTGCTCACACTGCAGCCGGGTCTGGGCTGCACACAGCCCAACCACCCACATTACCATTCATGTTCCAAGTAAAAGCATCTCGCAGCTTCTGCCCATCGATCTCCATGTCCAGCCGGATGGGGACCAGCACCTCAGGCTGGGATGCATTCTCATGGATTACAGCTGGGTCGTGGTCATCAAAGCTGGAAATGAAGCAGCGGCAAAGTCAGCAAGGGGTGCTGTGGGTGTCCATGCTCAGGGCCTCCCTCTCTGTACTGCTAGTCACTGCAAACCTGGCCAGAGGGGAAAAGCCCACTTCTTATGGCAACTCGTCGACAGAGGGCTGAGCCAGCAGAGACAAGCCAGCAAGGGTCCTGCGGCCACAGGGGCAGAGCTCCACACTTCAAGGACACACAGGGAAGGGAGAGCGAGTTGCAGCCTTGGGCAGCAGGTTATGACCCTGATGCAACCCAAAGGAAAGGAGATTTAAGCCCCAAAGCAGGCAGAACTTTCACAGAAAACTGTAGGAAAGGAAGGATGTTTCTGAAGAAGAATACTTGAGCAAAAGCCAAGGGGCAGGAGCAGTGAGGGGCTGTTGGGGGAGCAAGCACCAGAGCACTGGAGGCAGGGTGCAGATTGGAAGGAGGAGGGGGAGCAGCACGGGGGACGCAGTGAAGCTACAGGGTGTCCAAATACCCATGCTTCTCCACCTCAGGCTACAGAATCCAGCCTCCATCCTGGGAAGGAGAACCCAGATCAAGGCAGTTCTGTGGTCATATCTGTATTCTAGGCAGACAAAGAAGGAACAGGTTGAGGTGGGGAGGGGGATGGAGGGATGCCAGAGGGTAAGGGGACCCTAAGGGTGTCTGTGGAATACAGAGGGCTGAGACCTGCTCTCAGGCAGGGCAAAGATGACAGACAAACAAATGAGGTAAACACACTGCATGCCGGACAGTGCGGACAGGGAAAGGGACAAGAGTGGCCATTCTAAAGAGGAGGAAGCAGCTCTGAGAAAGTGATGTCAAACAGTGGTGGGAAGGAAGGGGCAAAGGGAAGGAAGAAGAAGGGGTCAGCCACGCAGATGTTGACAAGGGGTGAGATCTTGGCATAGGGAACTACAGGGGCAGAAGCTTCTGGGCGGCTCTGAAGGCAGCGCGGAGGCTCACGTGCCTGAGGCAGTGAGGGCAGCGAGAGAGGAAGCCAGAGGGCAGTGGGCACTATAAGGACTCCAGCCCTGGCGGACACGTGACGGGGTATCTGGAAGGCCTGCAACAGGAGCAGTGCCATCTGCCCTTGGGCGAGGGGGCCCACGCCTGAGTGGGGGATGGCCGAGGGTGGTCCAATTCCGGACACTTGGAAGGCTGAGAAGGCAGCAATCTGCTGAGACTGGCTCTGTGGCAGAAGGAGGAACAGTTCTGGGGTTTTGGCCTGAGCACAGGAAGGATGGCATTACCGTGTCCTGGGTTGGACAAGTCTGCAAATGGCGAGTGACAGACACCCAAGGACAATGTGTAGGGGTGAGGCCAGGCTGCAGAGATGAAAAGGGGGGTGGACACTTGAAAAAATGCCTCCGAAAAGTTATTTAGTCCTAATTCCTAGAACCTGTGATCATTTTATGGCAAGAGGGAAGAGAAGAGACTTTGCAAATGTAATTAAGGATCCTAAGAGGAGAAGATTCTGCGACAAATTCTGAATCACACCAGAAGTGTCCTTTTAAGAGAAGACAGGGAGACTTCGCACACACAGAGGAGGCGGCCCTGTGACCCACGGGGGCACAAACCAGTGATGTAGCCAAAAGCCACCAGAGGCCAGAACAGCCAGGAACAGCTTCCCCCGAGAGCCTCTGGAGGGAGTGGGGTCCGGCCAACACCTTGATTTTGCTGCACTGAAACTCCTGCCCCCGGAACTGTGAGAAATAGATGTGCGTTGTGTTAAGTCAGCCAGCTTGTGGTGATCTGCTCAAGGAACCAAAGAGAACCAACTGGAGGGTTCTCAGCAGGATGGCGTCTGAAACCACAAGGAAAGATCCGAGGCCTGCACCTTCAGGAGCACCGCTGGGGGTGCTGGGGACACAGGAGGGAGCTGCAGGAAGCCAGAGACTGGCTGTCCCGGAAGCCGATGGGGAAGAGTTTCGAGAAGGCGGCGTAGTGTTTTAGGGAACACAAGGTCAAAGCAGAGGGAAGAGGCTAAAGCTGAGTTGGAATCCATGGCGGGAGGAGGGGGCAGCCGTGAGGCATGCTTACCACAGAGGGAAGGTTCTCTTCTTGTCCCGGCCCATGCGGTTCCTGTTGATGGTCGTGGAGCAGGGCACAGCGTCCAGATGGTGGGAGCTGTTGGGCAGGGTGGGCACCCACTGGCTGTTCCTCTTGGCTTTCTGTTCCCTGGGGAGATGCAAGAAACTCAGTCTAGGAGCCCACACTACTGGCCATGAGGCACCTAGTCATGGTCAGTGGACACCCACTGCCATCCCTGCCGGGCTCCAGGACCCTGTGGGGACGCCTAAGCACCCCAGATTCTGCGCATGTCTACTCCTCGGGCTCCCACTGGCACCCATTCAGAGGCACCTGTGCTAGGGGAAGGGGGCAGGGGGCCCCAGGCAGCAAAGCAGCACCCAGCCCAGTGCCCGAGTCGCAGTGTAACACAGTACGTGCCAGGCAGGACTCCAGGGAAGCACCGCCCCCTTTGCAGGGAATGCGCACGAGGTGGTGGCTTCCCAGGGGAGCAGACCCCAGAGGGGGGGGCCTTGCGCACTGACTTGGGGCTCACTGGGAGTGGGGGTAGGGGAGTGACTGGAATGGGGAGGGCATTTCTGGAAGTGCACAGGGGGCAGAAGAGAGGAGACAAGGATGGGCTATGGGCTTGGCTGGGGCTGGAGAGGAGGGACATGGAGAGGGTCCCGATCCCAGGGGCCGGCATGCTCCGTGAGAACTGACTACACGCTGCAGGCAGCTAGGAGTCCCCGAGGAGTCTGAAGAAGGGAGAGACAAGATCAGACTGTTCTTTTGGATACACAGGCCAGCTTGAGGTGGACAAGGCAACGCTTCTGGCTTCCAGACCAGCAGGGCTGATGAGAAGCTGTGTTAGTAAAAACTTTCTAGAAAGTGAGGCTCAAAGTAATTTAAATAACATACCATAGAGGGTTCATTCCTCTCTACAAATTACAGGTTCCTCTTACCACTAGGAAAATTCCAGAAGGTTATTTTAAACCGAGGCTCCAGGGCTGGGTTAGTCTGAAAGACAAGTGCTCGGGTTCCCACTGTGCCCTGTGTATCACTTTATCATCCTCAGGGCCACCTTCCCTAGTGAGTCTGAATAACATGAAGGCAGCGACTATGTGTCATTTGCTTTTATATCCTAATGTCCATACTGCATCCCCTTCAATAACTGTGTGCTACAGTTCTGAGAATGGCACAGCAACTGCTCGATTCCCCTCCTCTCACTGTCCTCACAGGAAGGATGGGGAGACACAGCTGGCAGCCCTTCTTTCATGGGGTGGTGGAGGGCAGAAGCAGTGGCAGAAGCAGTCGGGCCCCAGGCCCTTTGAATCTTTCCTTTCCTGAAGCTGAGGCTACTTGCGTCTCCGATGTGGCCGTTGCAGAGTGCCCCTTTTCTGAGGGTGGGGGCGGGGAGATATGTACAACCAAACTCGGCTGGGACTCTACCAAGTCTCCTGTATCCACGTCTTACTCTGATCTCACAACCGGCCTCACCACATACCAAAGGCCTGGGAAAAGAAAGAACGTGCAACTAATTTGGGCAGGGCTTAAAGCTGGGACAGCAAACTGGGGTCCTCTACCAAGGTCCATCTGGGCCAGTGGTTTCAAATCCTGGCTGCACAGATTCATATAAGACTGCAAAATTTCTGGTAGGAAATCTCTGAGCCCCACCCATGTCAAGGGCCTCCCATCTCCAAGGAGGGCCCAGGAATACAAGTTCTTTACAACTTCCATGGGCGATGCTGGTGCATCAACCTCAGGTCGAGACTACCACCTCTTTCCCGAGCCTCCCAGAGCTGGCATTGAGGCTTCCCCTCTCCCCAAAAAATCCTGCCTTATCTCATCAGAGATCCCATTCATTCCCAGGCCTGGGCTACTCCGCCACGCCCCTCTGTCAGGTGGCTGTCTAAAGTAGCGTGTGAATCCTGTCCCAGACACAGGGAGTAAGCCAGACACTGAATGCGAGAATCTGGCTCACAGGATTCGACCTTTCTGTTACACATATGTCTGCCCAAGAGGGGACATCCAGCCTCTGCCCAACCTGTCCAGTGATGAGGAGCGGAGGCACCAGTCCTCCTGTGGAGGTGACTGGGCAGTGGGAAGGCACTTCCTGAGCACAGAGCCCTAGGAAAGCAGCTTCACTCAACCTCGACCCCCAACCCTCCCGGCAGTTTTGTTTAAGTAGGCCATGCCCAGCATGGAGCCCAGTGCGGGGCTGGAACTCCCGACCCTGAGATCTAGACCTGAGCTGAGATTAGGAGACAACCACTTAAGCGACTAAGCCACCCAGGTGCCCCCCCCCCCAGTAGTTTTGGGCTCTGGGGTAACTACAGTTCTCTATTCCCTCAGCTGTTCCTCATATGACATGATCATCAAGAAGTGTTTACTGCCCCCTTAAAAGGTTCCTGGCTGACGTGTGCAGACTTGAAAGCCCCAGCCATATGAACATAATTTCCTTCTGCCACTTCCCTAGGAAAGTCTAGCCATCCTTATGTTCTTACCACATCCCCAGGGGGAAAGAGGAATCTGCAGCGCACACATCTGTAACACTGGCCAAGTGGGATGCGTGTCACCTTTGGCGGGGATGGGGGCTGGGGGGAGGATTATAAAAAACGACCCAATGGTAAAGTTGAAAGGAAATCTGGAAAGAAATGATTTTTTCCATAACCACATCACTCAAAACAATAACCCTCCTTCCCCTCTCCCACCCCCAGTGCCCCCAGGGGTTTTGTGCATCTAAATGCACGTGTTCTTGAGAGCCAAGAGGGTCACGGAGGTATCTGCACAGCTCACACACACAAAGCCAGGTTTCTGGTTGCTGCAGAGTCTATTTATGACCTGAACAGTTACCAATATCCTAGTCTATCTGATTCGAGGATACAGTCTGTCCCTGTCTATATCCTAGGCTGTCACGCCCTAGCCTACTCAGCCGCTGCACCTTCTCTCGCTCGGCTGCTCCCTAAGGCTGGATGCTCCAGGGGTTCCATATCGTCCGTTATTACTCACAACGCTACCAAGTGCCTCTTTGGTGCCTATTATGGTCCACCGCTGGTGGTGGCGGTCTTTTAAATTACTTGTCTGGGACACACTCCCAGCAGTGACATTAATGGGCCAGAGAATGAGAACAGGTTTGGTGTTATCACCATGGCCTTGTACAAAGTCTCTGCAGGGTGCCGGGGTGTGCGAGCTCTATCCTACCTTTCCTGGTTCTTTATGTCGCTAGTCGTTTGTTTTACTTTGAATTCTAAACATTACACCAGGACAAACGTCGTCTCCTCTACTTATTTACTCCTTGTGCTTCCGGCGGGGACCACTCTTTACCTATTTAAACACTGGGGTATCCAGGTTTCTCTTATTAATCTGAATGAATAAAACCCAAATAAAACTACCTATGAAAATGAAAAAGATAAAAATTAAAAAATAAATCTGAATTAATAGACTCTATAATGTAACCACCGTCCCATTACTTACCCAATCATTACTGTAAATACTCTTTCAAAGGTTCTAAACTAATACGTTAAAATCTATCATTCATGGACACCTGGGTGGCTCAGTCAGTTGAGCATCCAACTCCTGGTTTCTGCTCGGGTCATGATCTCAGGGTCATGGGGTCAAGCCCGCCCCCCCAACTCAGTATGGAGTTTGCTTGAGATTCTCTCCCTCCTTCTCCCACCCCCCACCACCCACGAAGGCTTGCACGTGTATGCACTCTGTCTCTCTCTCTCTAAAATAAAAGAATAAATGTATCTTAAAATCTATTGTTCGTTTCTTTTGTGAGTTTATCTGGGCCACTCATTTTTTGAACAGATTAGACCGACTTTCAAAGCATTCCTAATAACTTTCCAGAACACAAGACTTGGCTTATGTTTCTCAGAAATTCTACAGATACAGAAGAAACTTGGAAACCTGGCTAAGACGATTTGTAAGCACAGTGGGTAAAGTGTTTCAAAGTATTTTGGTTCAGCGGCATTTGGGTGGAGCAGTTGGTCAAGCTTCTGACTCTTGGTTTCAGCTCAGGTCGAGAACTCAGGTCCTGAGATGGAGCCGCACATCTGGCTCTGGGCTCAGCAGGGAATCTGCTTAAAAAAGTCACTCTCGGGCGCCTGGGTGGCTCAGTGGGTTAAAGCCTCTGCTTTTGGCTCAGGTCACGATCTCAGGGTCCTGGGATCGAGGCCCGCATCGGGCTCCCTGCTCAGCAGGGAGCCTGCTTCCCCCCTGCCCCTGCCTGCCTCTCTGCCTACTTGTAATCTCTCTCCCTCTGTGAAATAAATAAATAAAATCTTTAAAAAAAAAAAAAGTCACTCTCTCCTCCCTCTGTCCCACCCTATGCCCCAGATGTGCATGCGCACACTCTCTCTCATTCTCAAATAAATACATCTTTGAAAGTATTTCAGTTCAGCTGAATCGCAATCAGTTCTGAAGTGGGAGAAAAATATCTGTGGGCGTTGTCTTGAGAGTGTGCCCTGGCCGGGGTGAGGGGGGCGTGTACTACCTGAGGTAGGTGGGGGGCTCCGTGCTGATGGACACCGCCTTGTACTTCTCGTCATTGCCGTCGAGAATCTCTTCCACCTCTGAGGCTTTTAACAGTGTCACGCTGGTGGCCAGGGTCGTGTAGCCGTGATCTGTAAGCAGAGACGCCGCTGTGCTCACCCTGCTGGCGGGGCAGCGGGGAGCAGCAGCCAGTCGATGCGGCACATCAAGGTCCTCACATGCACGAGGAGGGACAAGCAGGTGTCACCCTTACTACTGCTAAATGCTGGCCTCTTCCAAAAGGGCGATCTGGACTGAGTGCTTTCGGGGGTCCTACTGAGTAAACACTCCCAGAGGACTGACTCGCATTGATTCGTGCCAGGAGCACCGGCTCCGGGCTCAGAGGGAGCGCATGGGGCAGCAGCAGCTACAGCGCAGCACAGCCAACGGGTCCTCTTCGCGGGGGGGTGGGGAAGGGAGGCTCCAGAGTAATACCACCAGTGGGAAGAGGTCTGACACCACGGCAATCCACGACATGAAGCAAAGTGGAGAGATGGAATGAAAGATGAAAAACACTTTTCTTTTAAGACAAGAGCCCAGAGAGTTAGAAAGAGCTGCTTCACACCAAACATGAATGCCCGGCCCCGTGCCAGTCAACGCGTGCTGTCTGGGAAGCAGGACAGAGGCTAGGCAACTCGACCCAGAGCTCTTCTAGGGAAACTCGGTCAAGAGCTGCCCAACTGGCTTCTCCTGGAGAAACAAATCGGTTATGGGGAAGGTGTCTCCAAAGCACGAGGCAGAAGAGTCACTGAGACTTTCACTTGAGGCTCGCGGGGGTGAAAGCAAAGCTAGGAACTCACTGCGTTAGTGAATGGTGCTCCACTGGGGGGTTCGGGGGGCAGAGGGAGGACAAAAAGGAGACTTTTTTAAAGCGAGTGAGTGGCAATGTTATAGCAGCAGATAAAAAAAAAGCAGCTCCGGCTCCTGCGTTAAAAGAACCACTACTTTGCCCACAGTGGACAAGACCACAGCGGTACCTACAGACACGACCATACAGGACAGACAGACATGCGCGCACATGCACACACACGCACACGCACACATGCGCGGCTTCAGGCAGAGTCTTCACCCAGCCCCGGGGCAGCCCTGTATAAGGCGCCACGGCCAAGTTGAAGCAGCTTCGCCACCTGCCACACGCCGCGCCGCATCCAAACCGAAAGGTACAGCGAGATGCTCCCGCTGGAAGCCCTCGGACCGTCTGCAGAGCATCTTCTGGCCCCGCACAGAGCTGCCGCTGCCACAGCCCCCTCGTATCTCGAGTGTCGGGCAGCTCGGCCCGCAGGCCCCAGGCACACCTCAGGCACACCAAGCAGGCACATGCACGAGAGCACTAGCACGCCGGCTGCCAGGATGAAGTGCTACGGAGATGGATGTGCTCTGGGAAGCGAAGCGGTGAAAGCCCCAGAGGGGAGTGGGAGCTGGGGCCACCACCCGCCGCTCGGGCTGCATGGAGGGTGACGATGGCGACACGCCCACGGCAGATGGCAGAGCATCACAGCATTCCTAAAACGTTTTGAGACCAACATGTCTTCACAGCACCCACACGTGTCCCGGCCCCGCCGCCCTCACGCCCCCACTGGCCCTGCTGAAAACACCTGACAGAGGACCGCTGGCTCCCTAGAGCCACTTTGTCGCCTAAGCTGCGTGGAGAGCTCCGGGGCGACCCTGCCCCACTAAGGTCAGGGCTGCAGTGAAGACACTCTGGAGTGAAAACGTTTTATCTTCATGACATAAGCGAGTGGTTTTGAAACAGGTTTACAAACCCTCGTGAAGACGCACCCTTAGTGTTAGGTTTTGTTTTTTTACCATGTGACGATGCAACTATTTTCTTCCTCTCTTCCACAGTGGCTAGTCGCCTCCAGAGCGAGGGGTATCTCTTGTACAGAGAACCTCGGAACATACGGAGGTAGTTTCCCACCTATGAGTAAAGCAAGAAGGCTCATTATGAGGGTCACGCCTCGACGCAGAAAGAGAGGGTCGTGGTGCAGAGGCTCTGTCCGGCTGAGTGACAAACAGAACACGAGTTAGCCTCCGGGCCCCGGGCTTTCCACAGCCATAAAAACACATTCTGCTGACATCGAGGGTTCAACAGCAGTGCACATCTGGCCCCCATCTGCCCCTCTAGGCAGGGGCCATAACATCTGCCTCCTGACAACAGAACTGAGTTCTGAAAGGCCAGACCAGACGCTTCTGAGGCAGGCCCCCAGAGTTCGCTGAGGAGTTCACGGTGATTTTGATTTTAGACTGAGGATCCCAGGCCCCTTCCAGAAATGTAAGGCCTTTTTGACTTTCTTTTATCTTAAGAACAAGACTTTGATATTTTTATGATGTAATAAACACCAAAAAGGTCTTTTAATTTTAGACAGATGCAGGATAATTTCCCTCATGGTCCCTGTTGCTTTGTTTAGTAACAAAACTCAAACCAGGAACACCAAAGGAATTTTCCGAAGAGTTTAAAAAGCACTTACTGGCAATCAGCAGATTGCTATATAAATCATTACTGCTCCCAAACAACTGTTTCAGCTTGTCTGTACTGGATAGTCAAAGTAGGACTTCCTTAATGAAATGAAATCTAGTCTCCAAGTGTTCATCAAGAAACTCAATTCACTGACAGTGCAAAAATGACCACTTGGGTCCCCTGGCAGGGGATGATCAGCACACCACGTGTGATGTGTGGCTCCACCTGTGGCCAGGAAGCCCAGCCCTTTTCTGGGTCTCCTCACTCATATGTCAAACAGGCAGCAACTCTGAACTTTGCCCCACAGGGGACCATTTCTATTATTTTTCCCATTTACCTACCCAGCACGATATATTTGTTAAATTAAAATGGGTTTCTTGCAGTGCCTGGGTGGCTCAGTCGTTGGACATCTGCCTTCAGCTCAGGTCATGATCCCAGGGTCCTGGGATCAAGCCCGGAATCAAGCCCCAGGATCCTGGGATCAAGTCCCTGCTCAGCGAGAAGCCTGCTTCTCTCTCTCCCACTCCTCCTGCTTGTATCCCCTCTCTCGCTGTCTCTCTCTCTCTCTCTGTGTCAAATAAATAAAATCTTAAAAAATTTTAAAAAAGGGTTTCTCCCTTTTTCATGAATCAAAGATTTTTATGATCGACGACCAGGGCTGCTGAACAAAGGAGTGGCCACAGAGAGTCACTCATGCTCCACACAGAAGGCACAGACCCCTCTCTGCATTTTTTGGCTTGAGTATCATTACTGTCTGGGGCAAATGGATAGTTTCCACTAGGTTTTTGGAAAGAAATTGACAACAATGTCCCCCACTATTACCCTGCAGGTCCTGGAGGGCTCTAAGACACCTACATCCTGCCCAAGACCCCTCTGGAACTCAGGAGACCCGGGCTTGCCCTCCTGGCTTTCCCCTACACCAGCCTTCACCCTCTCTGGAGGGTGTCCCAAACATGAAATGAAGGTTGGGGCACGTGGGTGGCGCAGTTGGTTAAGCGCCCAGCTCCTGGTTTCAGCTCAGTTCAGGATTTCAGAGTCATGAGATGGAGCCCCGAGTCAGGCTCTGCGTTGAGCAGGGAGTCTGCTTGAGATTCTCTCTTCCTCTGCCCCTCCCACTCTGCTCATGCTCTCTCTCTCTCTAAAATAAGTGAAAAAATCTTAAAAAAAAAAAAAAATAAGGGGCGTCTGGGTGGCTCTGTCGGTTGGGCATCTGCCTTTGGCTCAGGTCAAGATCCCAGGATCGTGGGATCGAGCCCCATGTCTGGCTCCCTGCTCAGCGGGCAGCCTGCTTCTCCCTCTCCCTCTCCCCTTGCTTGTGTTCCCTCTCTCGCTGTCTCTCTCTCTGTCTCTGTCAAATAAATACAGAAAATAAAAAAATCTTAAAAAAATAAGGAGGTGTGAACTTGGGGATTTCTTAGGGTCCTGTCAGCTCTGTGACTCTGGCTTGGCGAACACAGCTGCCTGAAGATGGCAAAACAGTGACACACATGCTTTTCTGCAACAGCAGATGCCTCCCCAGAGCCGCTCCACAGACGTGGCATGGCAGCCCTGGGGGTGTTGCTATGGCCAACCCAACCTCTCTGAATATGGTCTGTTTTCCAAGGGAAGGGGCCCAGAGGCGATCTACCCAATGCTGTCACAACGGCAACTGGTTATCAACAGTCAGCCTCCTGATCTTGAATCCTTCCCAGACCTCCAGAGGTCTCTTCAGCCTGGCCCGAGAGAGCAGACGTCTCTCCCCTCTCCCACCTAGGTTTCTACAGACTGGGTCTCAGGACAATTCTCACTCAACACGGCACAAGAGAAGACTACAATTGGCCTTCCTAATTGTAGAAACTAAGTGTTATGGGTAAGACCTTAGAGACCATCGAGTCTAAGCATCTCCCACACACATAAGTGAGGAGTCAGAGCAGGGCTGGAATCTGGCTTCCTCCTTCCCATTTATCAATATATTCCACCTAATAAATATAAGCTTGCTTTTCAAAAGTAGCATCCACCCAGAATCAAGGCCAAATTGAGTGCTTTTCCTGTCCATTAGATCGGGTAAGGGCTTCTTTAAACAATATATCCAATACCATAGGGAAACTCCTTAAATGCCCTGTATCCTGCATTTGGGCACTTCCTACAGGTCACTGAGGACCATTCTGAGCTGTGGCACACGGACAGGCATGGACTCAGCTTCCCTGCTATGTCTGAAGAAGAGTACTGATGTGACAGCGTGAAAAACTGATGGATAAATCCTGACCATTTTGTTTTATAAAAGTTGATGAAAAATGGACACTAAAGTCCTGAAGCTACTGAGAACACTGGTCTCCTAACCTGATACAACTAAAACAAGCCAAGAATCACAGGGTGTCCCCAAGGCCTCAGGGTGACCATCATGAGGCTCCATTCATTCATGCTATGTTCAATCGTGAAGAAAAAAAATCCCCCATTATTTTAAAAACAGGAAGGAAATGCTGGCATATGATACTGAACACTGCTACAAGGAGAAAGAACCCCGGGCGTCTTGTAACTAAATGCTTTAGCTCTCCAGGATTGGCGCTTATCTCATTACGCAGTTAAGACTCTGGCTTGGTATTTGCACATCTGAAATGCATATCCCCAACTTAAAAAAAAAAAAAGGAATATACACTAGCTGGGGATTACTTTTGGATCAAAAAGGGCTAGTTTGAGGCAATCTAGAAAAAAGCTTAGTTTTTAGTACAAACTCCCACAGAAAACCAATTGTAGGGTTTTCCTAAAGTTAGATGTCCAGTTGATTCAACAAAATGTTGTCACTTCCAGTTAAGAACTGAAAATATTTAGAATCTCTCTCTGAAAACTGAGAGTTAGTTCAGGATAGTCCAAGTGTCAATTTCTTCGGAACTGCTGATTGATCTAGCTCAGGGACTGGGGCCTCATCCACGCAAAAGCAAGCATCCTCCTCCCTATTTTCTCATTGGTGAACAAAAGTAACCTACACAATGAGGGATGAGATCAGTAAGCCGCCTGTTTCCAACCTGCAATTTCAGGATCCCAGATGTAGCAACGGAGGAGAGATGCATGTGAAGCTTTCAAAATCACTCCTCCAGGCGCCCCAGGGGCTAACCGAAACATCCCGTTTCTCCGCGGCTGCCTGGAGTTGTACCAACTCAGGGCGGAACCAGTGGCTCCTCGCGGTGCCATAAGGCCTGGCCGCGCGGCGCGCCCCCGACCACAGCCAGAAGAAAGTAAGCAAACCCTGAAGGAGGAGGTGCGCGGGGCGGAGTCAAACGGGCCTCGCCCCGCCCCTTCCTGCGGCCCCGCGCGCGCGCCCGCCCACCGCGATGAATGGAGACGCGCGTTCCCGGCGCGCAGACCCGCCCCGAGGCTCCCGCGGGGCCGGAGCCGGAGGGCGAGGACGCGCCGCGGGCTACCTCAGAGCCGATCATGTAGAACTCGCCGTCGTCCTCCAGCTGGAACTTAACGGGCTTCTGCCCGAAGGTCTTGCTCAGCGCCATCATCATCATTGCGGCGGCGGAGGCGGGCGGCCGGGGCCGGGCTGCGAGGGATCGGGAGGACTGAGGAGGAGCCGGAGCGTGCCGAGCTGAGGAGAACCGAGGCCGGGAGGCAACAGGCGGGCCGATCCGGTGCTTGCGCCGCCGCCGGGGTCCTCAGCCGCCGCCGCAGACGACGACCAGGCCGCCCTCAGTGCGCATGCGCGGGGCGTTGACGCTGACGCGCGCGCCGCCGCCACCGCCACCGCCCAAACAAAAGACCGAGGCGCGCCCCCTCGGGCCCTTTAAAGGAACCACGACCCGTTTTTCCTCCGGGCTGCTTCCCAAGTGGAGGTACCGGGCAGAACTTCTCACGGACAGAAATAGCAACCGAGGCCCTGACTCAGGCGGTGGTTTTCCCAGCCTCACAGCAGGGAGTAGAACTCAGTCCAGTGGAGGAGTGAAATGAAGCCTAAGGCCAGTAGGAGGCCCGAGCTATCCGTGCCTCAGTTTCCCCACCCGGAAAAACGCAGTGTAGTTGAGTAAATAAGAGGGATCCTCGGAACAGATACCCTATTAACCGGCCCACAGCTGTTCCTGCGGCTGTGGAGATGGGCGGAATGATAACACTGGGTGCGGGAGTGGCATGGGCAAAGTTTCCCCAGGCTTGGCAGCATTCCAAGGCCCAGGTAGTATTTGGTTTGGCTGGCAAACTTCTCCATTCCTTCCTCAGCCCTGCACTTTGTGCCTGCAACAGGCGCAGCTGTGGGGTGGTGAGCGAAACTCGATAGCCCGGCCTGCAGAGCTTAACTGGAAGTGGAGCTAACACTGATGAAAGCATGAAAGCATCCGTGTGTCCGGCTGCCCAACTCAGCAGATAAAGAACAGCTCACCGCTGACAATTTCTCGTGGTTCAGTCTAATACAATTGCAGCTGTGATAGGTGAGGCTGGGTGGCAGAGCAAGGCGACCCTTCAGAGTTAGGTGGGGTAGGCTGTGGTAACCATTGAGTTTTGTTCTGTGTTCAAACAGCAGTGAGAAACAAAGTATTAGAGGATCAGGGCAGGATCAGATAAAGTGACCACCACTTGGTAGAGGATGCCTGAGGGGCCAGCAGGGAAGCCTGGGATCAATTACAAAACCACTCCAGGTGTCCAGCCAGACAAAAGGGAAGAATGGAGCAAGACGAGCCCTAGGCATTGCCTCGGGTCCCAAGGACAGAAGCTTGGCTGGGTGAGTGGTGTGCTATGACCCTGGCTCCCAGGACAGGAGTTTCCCACCTCCCCAGCTCTTTCCCCCTCCTGGCCTCCTAGTTACAGAAAGAACTCAGGCAGGCAAGTAGAAAATAACCATATTTAATGACAGTACTCAGTAGAAAAAAAAAAAGGCTTTGTACACACTGTACACACATTTACATGACTTTGGAGGGTCTCAGTGCTGGAATGAGGGCTGGGAAGGATCTAGACCAAGACAGGATTGAGGTATGTTGGGGCTTCTGGGGCCCAGGGTCTCCAGCAGGAAACACCCCCCTCTCCCCCAGCTGACTCTGAACCTCTTGGCCTGGATCCTGGGAACACATCTCTAGGATCACCAACTAGAAGGCACCCAGTTCCAAGCACATACCCAGAGCTGACCTCTCAGGAAAAGGCAGAAGGGCCCCCCTGTGCCAGCACCCTGCAGGGACCTCACAGCAGGGACACAACGAGGGCTTCAGCTCCCCCAGCCCTGCTGAGGTGCGAACCTGAGGCACAGGGATGGAGACTAAGGGCAGCAGGGTTTGACTGTGACCTGCACAGGTTGGGTGGTGCTGACCTGAGACCATCCTCACCCTCAAGTAACACCAGAGTCTCCTTGCCCAGTCTGAGACAGTTGCTGGCAGGTGACCACGACCTGCGTGGCCCTCCCTGCAGTTGTCAAGGTGACAGCACCCCCTCCCCACCCCCCCTGAGGAAACACAGGTTCCATCCTGTGCCTGTACCCACAGCCACAAAGACGGCCGCTGGGCTCTATCCGATACCAGCGGCCTGGCAGGGGTCAGGAGCCCTGAGAGCATCGAAGGTGTGGTTAGCGGAAAGTGTTGGCAGGCTCGGTACAGCCGAAGAAGTCAGGGCCCACGAGGCGGGGGAAGCCCTCCAAGGCCTTCACCTTCACAGGGTCGAACTTCCAATAGAGGCGACCGCGCAGAAAGTAGGCATAGCCTGAGGAGAGAGGAGGGTCAGGCTGGCGTTGGTAGACACAGGGTCCTGCACCTGCCAGTCAGGATGTGCCCAGGTCCAGGCATAGGGGGAGGTCAGATTGCCAGGGCTTGACCACGGTTGCTCTCCTTGAAACCTTCAGGCCCCAGCGTGGCCATTCCAGAACTTTCCATCCTTCGGAATCCTACCTGCCCCCAGGTCTGAGCTGGACTATTGTCCAGCTTGACAGATGCCTGGAGTCTCAGAAACTCAACCCCTACCTCCAGGGAAAGCAAGTTTCCCTCCCCTCACCAGAACCCCCCTGCCACCCCCACCCCCCACCATGTCAGTCTACTCCTGTACCTGCCAGCCAGACTATAGACAGACATCCTGAGGCAAGGAAGACCATGCGGGTGACCCAGAGCCACCACAGGATAGCTCTCCCAGGAGGTCCCGCAGTCCTGCTCTAGTCCTTAGAGATTGTGGGAGGCCAGCCTGGTGGTTCGGTGGTGAGGGGCAGGGACTGCATGGGTGGGAGGCTTGGCTCCCCATGATCCACCTGAGTGGCCCAGTTAGGGACCTCATCACCTGAACCTCTGTTTGGCCCTCTGGAAACTGGCTGCGTAGGAAGTGTTATGTCAGAGGGCTGTTCTGAGAACTGCAGGAGACACCAGGAGCTTAGCACTGTGCCTAGCATGTCATCGGTCCTCAGCCTGCAGCAGTTATTATTTTACCAGTTATGACTCTAGCCCTCAGTCTTCCCATCTGCAGCATGGGGGCATAGTGCTGCCCTGCGCGCGAGGAGGAGGGTGGATGGGGAAAGCCCTGGATGGAGGACCTGCGATGAGGAGCTAATGCCCAGCCACCCCCGGGGGGGGGGGTGCGGATGCGGCTCTAGCTCCACTCGTACCAGCCACTCCACCCCAACGCACCATCAGCATCCCGGAAGGCGGCGTCGATCTCAGAGGGTACCCCGCGCCAGTCAGTGGCCCGGCGGGGCACAGGGCTGTCCACACGGCGGGTGCTGAGGTGGAAGCGCCAGTAGTCTCCGCCTCCGAAGAAGTAGATCTTGTTCTTCTCGGGGCCCCAGGCCAAGGCGGCCTGGATGGGGGACCCCAGCAGGCCCAGCTCAGAGAGGGGTGCAGGGCCCAGGACTGGCTTCTCACCATTGTACACCCAGTACTGAGCACCTGCCGGAGAAAGGAGGCTGCAGTGGAGCTGCCCGACGGCTGCACCCGGCCACTGTGGACCCACGAGGCCACCAGCACTGCCACAGACCTTCCCTCCCCTCGGTTTCCTTGTCCGTAAAACACTCGGGCCTGGTAATCCCGCTCGGCACCCTTATCCCCAGAGGGAAGTTAGAGCCAGTGGGGATAAGCCGGGGTGCTGCATGCTCCGGGAGGTACCATGTGGGGAAGGTCCTTCTAAATAGGAAGGAGGCCTCCTGAGCTCCTACTCCTTCCCCTGGCATTTAGCGACCTGCAACAAGCGCTTCTGACGGGTCCCTGGGCCCCACCCTTGCCGCAGCAGGCTTGGGCCTCTGTTGCTGAAGTCCCCTGCCACCTAGAATGTTCCAGGCTCTTGTCTCTCCCAGCTGAAATTTACAGCACAGGGTCTGGGGTTGCCAAAACCAGACTGAATCCCTGCTCTGCCTCTTCCACACTAGGCCCTCAGGCGAGTCACTGCCCCCATCTGCTCCCCAGAGACTTCATCTCTAGGGCAGGCATACTAATCACACTAACCACCTTCAGGGCACCCTCCCCCCGGCTGGGTACGGCTCGCTGTCTGGCCCTCTCCTTGGCCATGATGCTCCTGGCTCCCGGAAGTCTCCTGAGCAGAAACCCCAGGCTCACTCACCTTGGAAGAACCAGATGTGGCCCTGGGCATCTTCGAAGGCTGCATCCACGGTGCTGGGCAGCCCCTGCCAGTGGCGAGAAGCCAGCGCAGGGTAGCCGGGCTGCAGCCGGCCCCCACGCAGCCGCCACACGAAGCCCGCCTTGAAGAAGAAGAGCTCGCCACGGATGGTGGAGACCGCATCGAAGGTGACCTCACAGGCATCTGGTGGGGTTTCCGGCTGGCACGGGAGAGAAGGGCTGAGGAAGAGCCCACATCGGAGCCACAGAGGCCAGAGGGTGAAGGGAGCTGGGAGCGGGGACTCACCTCCAGTGGGGCAATCTCGTTGGTGTCCACCCCAGCCTGTGGACCCACGGCCGGGGGCCTGGAAGTGGGGGCTGGCCGAGGTCGCCCATAGAGGTGCTGGATGCCCCTGCGGTCATCTGGACTGAGGCTCAGCGGGTAGCGGAAGGTGTAGAAAGGGGACATGAGTGCCTTAGCAGCCGTCGTGTGCTGCAGCCCCAGTACGTGGCCAAATTCATGGGCTGCCACCTGGAGGAGGTCTGTGCCTGCAAAAGGGAGATAGCCCGATAATCCCCAAGCTTCCTGCTGCAAGATACCCAAGCTCCAGAGCCCAGCTCAATGCCTTGTCCCCATTCGCTATGATCTTCACTTGCCCCAGCTGGAAAGTGGGTCCCTAGCCCGTACCCTGGTTGTTCCCGATAGTCCAGGTCTCGTCGTAATCGAAGTGGACATCTCCTTCTCGGTGGGTCTTGGGGAAAAAGGCATGAGCCAGGATGCCCCCAGGCCCATCAAATGGTAGGTTGTCCCCATGCCAGTACCTGCAGGTGGATGGGGCAGAGTCAGAGGCTACTGATAGGTGGGGTGAGCTGCCGGTGGGGTCTTAGGCCACTGGTTCACCTGGTAAAGTCGATCGTGATGTCAGCATGGCCCTCATGCACCTCGGTGAAGGTGAGTGGCGTCACCTCGCTCCACACCTGCAGGGCCTCTGCCACTGTCTGCCGAACCTGCTCCCGCACCAGCTGCCATGGGAACCGGAGGATCCTGGGGGGGGGGGGGGGGGGGGGCCCGGGCNATGGGCCAGGAGTTGCCCCTGGATGCTCAGCGGGGATGCATGCACGCGGGACACAAGCCAGGTGTGCTCTGAGCCTCAGCTGCGGTCCCTCTTCCACAGGGCAACATCTTTGTATGGGTTTGTCTGTCCTTTGGTGCACACAGGTGTCTGCATTTGGTGGAAAGAACGCAGAACCAGGAGCCCCAAGACCCACCTGCTTGACCTGACTGTGCCACTCGCTGTGGGGGGGGACCCCGGCTCCTGGACCCCATCTTGGTTTCAGTTCCCCACCCAGGACATTTCTGAGCTCCAATCTGTGTGACACCATCATCCTTCACATGCCTTCTGTCCCGGGCCAACTCCCCACCTGCAGGAGAAGTCTCAGCTTCTGCCTCACTCTCAGGATTACCTGGCCTGCTCATTCACCACGGTTCCCACCCGCAGACTCCAAGCTCTGACAGTAGGTCTGAACAATGACATGGCTAGTGCCTAGCTCCCCGAGAGGACAGGCTGGGTCTCCTTCATCTACCGCAGAGTCCCAGGGCCTGACACTTCCTAGGTCCCCACTAGGGGTTGCCTTGGTGACTGAAGGCCATGTCCCTGCATGTCGAGGGAGCCATCAGCGGTGTGCTGAGGCTTTCCTTGTGTTGACAGAGCCACGGCTCCTCCGCTGTGGGCAGGTATGGTCATGTAGGGTGCTGCCTATGTGTGCATCTAAGTTGGGGTTTAGGGAGTTGGTCCACAGATGGCTCAGGGGTCAGTGGACACACAGATCTAGCTTCAGCACGTGTGTCAAGAAGCAGAAGAGGGTGGCCGTTCCCACACAGATGCGCAAGTACAGGTCTAGAGCCTGCTCGCACGGCCGCTGGTCCCTACCTGTAGGTGAGGTCCGTTTTTTCCCAGCGCCCTCCTGACAGCACGAACCGCTTTTGTCGGTTGCGTGCATTCAGCCCGTCAGGTGGGTCAGGCACACCGCAGCGGGGAGGCCTGGGGCTGCTGGCAGGCCGGGGAGTCTCCTGGGCAGTAGGAGCAGGTGCCAGGCTGCCGGGAACAGCTTCATGCCAAGGCTGTGGCCCCTTCTGCAGAGGGTGGCGGCGGTGTGCATCCTGGGCAGGAGATAGGATGTCAAGGCTTGATCAGGCCCCGGGTCCTCCTGGCCCATCAGCGTACCCATGCGCAGCCCCAGCCCACTTTATGGATGGGCAAACTGAGGGAGAGGGGTTCAAGCCATCACACAGCAGGGCCCTCTGGCATGGACGGGCTCAGATTTCCTGAGGCCTTGTTCCGAGGCACCTGCTGCCTTCCTGCCCACTCCGGGAGGGCCTGGGCTGCCTATCCAGTCCCTTGGGCCAGAAAGAGGTCAGGGTGTAGCCCCTGACTACTCTCCACACTCACCCAGTAACAGATCGGCAAGGCCAGGCAAGCTCTTCCTGCTCCCCCAACTGGTCCCCGCTTTTTCCCCTTCCTTTCTTCCAGCCTCCCCGCCAGCCCCCACCAACTCTGCCCTCTCCAGTTACCTGAATGGGTTCCCGCCCAGGACACGCACCACCACCACTCCCCAGTGTGGAAGAGAGCAGCCCTTGATGTGCTCACCTGACAAATGGGGAGAATAGCTCCCCAGTGGCGATCCACGCGTGGGCAGGAGGAAACAGACCATTACCACATGCCCAGCCCCCACCCAGCCCTGCCCTGCACAACAGATGGGCGTTCTGACCTGGAGCTCCCATCCTCTCCAATGTCCAGGGTTGGGAGGGGGGAGGGTCACAGTTCTCATGCCTTAAAAACAGCAGAAGCTCTGGGAGGTTGGGAGACCCTTCAAGGTCACCCAGAAGGGGCGCGGGCGGGGCCAGGTGAGGACTCTGGTGTCCCCGGCAGGAGGCCAAGGGAGGCTAGGGAATACTATGCAGAGCTGGAGAGGCATAGAGCCACAGTGTTTGTTAGGGACTAAGCGCCTGTCTGGTCTGGGGCTGACGGGTCTGGGCTGCTGGGGCCTCCCCACAGCCATATTTGGGGTGGGAGCCAGGCCACCCAGGCTCCACCCTCGCCCTTAGCCTCTGGAGGGCCTCTCCCAGGCCCTCGGCGTCCCAGGACTCTGATCATTGTCCCAGCACCACCAGTCTCCCAATTCCAGAGCCACCAATAACTCGAGCTCCCAGAGCCTCCCAGAATTAACCCTAAGAACACCCCACTAGGAAGGGATCTTCTGAACACCCAGGGGCACAGCTACCCGGGGTATGAGAAGAAGCCTGGACCAGCTTTCTAATGTCAGAGCTTGCTTCCTGAATGGTTTTAGTTACCTGGCAGAGCCCAGCCTCACTGGCTTGTAGGTTTCTGTCGCTACTGGACTTATTGCTAGGTAAGTACTTCTCACTTGCGGTTCACCTGTATCTAGACTTGGACCCTGCCAACAGTTCCACAGACATGCTCTTAGCCCCTGATGGGATCTCTCACTAACTCCATTGTCCTCATCCCCCATTTCTCAGTTGAGAAAACAGAGCCCAGAACAGTTAAGCAACTTGCCCGGGGAACAGCGGGTAGATGGTAGCTTCTCTGTGCTCATAACCCATTCCCTACCTTCTACCTCGCTGTGCTCTTCAGGCTGGAGCTACCCTTCCCCTGGAGGAGGGATCCAGGATGGCCTCGTGTTGGTGATAGAAGAGAAGCAACGGGAAATTATTAAGCACCTGCTACTTCCCAGGCACTCTGCCAGTGCACTGAACCTCCAGCCCCACACCTCTGGCAAGATGGGGAAGATACATAGGCGAGGTCTCACACTGAGGATCTGGACCCCAGGTCTGTGTGCCTAGCCACGACAGCCTGCCCCTTCTCCTCCCCACACTGCCCCCCTTGACTTCCTGGATAAACAGATTCCTTCCCCCAACCCTGGAATGGGAAGGACTGGGTTGTCCTCTGGGAGCCCCAAACAGCCCAGAGCCCAGCCTACCAGCTCTATTCTCACCTCTGTACAGAATTCTTTCATCTCCTCTGCCCTCCAGCGAGGCCTGGAGCAGCCAGCCGTGGAGGGAGGGTGAGTAATGGACACACACACTATTCCTTTCTCTCTTGCCCCCATGAAGCTCTAGGTCTGTGCCCAGACCCCTGGAACATGGTACTCTCAGTCCAACAGAGAGAGCCAGTCTGAGATTCGGAGGGCCCAGCCCTACGCCACGGTCACCATGGACGGATCCCTTCCCTCTTTCAGCTGTGACTTCTCTGTCCAATGAGAATGGCACCATAGCAGAGGGCTTCACATAACCTCCTTCTCTACTGCCCACTGCAGCTTCTTCCCTGGCCCAGCTCCTTGCCCCTGTGGGCCCTCCCCTCCCACACCTAGAAATCTGCTCTCCCCAGCTGTGCTACAGCTCCTAGTGTGCTCCTGGGGGCCAGCTCCCCAAAGTTCCCAGACCAAATCATAAACAGGAATTGCATCCAGCAGTGGGGAGCTTGCAGGCCCAGAGAAGAGGGACTGATCCAGGGTCTCGCCCAAAGCCAGAGGCTCGGGCTCATTGTCCATGTCACATTCACTGGTCTTGGGGTGAGTGAGCAGGAGGTACTAGAATCAAGGTCTCCTTTCAAATATTTTGTGTTTGAAGCCCATCATTTAATGGCTCTTGGCCTCAGTTTCCCCATTACTGGAATGGGACACACACTCCCTGCCCTGCAGACCTCCCACACTTCATCTTTCTGAGTCTTTTCTGGCCTGGGGTCAGGCACCTTAACTGCAAGGCCTGGCACAGAGCCCCTCCCTGACCCCTAAGATTGTTGTGCTTCGTTCTTTCAAGGCTGCTGGGATTCAGTGAGGTGGGGTGGAGGGCACCGACCATGCCTGGCCTCGTCTACAGCCCTGGGAGGGTTGGGGAGCAGACACCACTACATTTCTCAGAGGAAGAAACAGAGCCCAGAGAGGTCAAGGACTTTGCCCAGGGCCACACAGCAAGTCAGAGAAGAGCTGGTCCTGGACCTGGGGCTCGTGCCCACCCTTCCCCCACCTCTTCAACTCTTGGCCTAGCTCCAAACCCCACATTCCTGAGAAGTGTTTCTTTTTCCCATGCCTTCTCTTCTCCTCCTCAATCAGGAGTCCCCCTTGGCCTGCCCTGTGGGGGCACTGAGCTCACGCACCCCGCTTTCCTCTTGGGGGCACCAAACCACATCCTCAAATGTACTTGAGGAACTTCTCAGCTGACTCTGTGTCCTGGCTGAGCTAGAGGCTTGGGGTCAGCTTCCAATCTAGAAAATGGGAGGCACCCCGTAGAGGAGAGATAAAGGACCCCAAACCAGAAAATTGCTGGGTAAGGCCGGGCTAGTTTCGCCCCTCTCTGAGCCTCAGTTTGCTTTTGGTCCAGGGGATAGTTAATAATAACACCTCTGCCTTCTACGGTCAGCAGGAGGAGACCCTGATAGGAGGGCACTTGGTCAGGCTGTGAGAAAGAATGGGGAGCAGCACCGCACCCTTCTAAGGTGAGACTCAAAGAAGTCAAGCAGCCTGTCCAAGTTGTACACCAGGCAACAAGCTGGTCCATCTACTGCCACCTCCCCTGCTGCTTCCAGGAGGGGACACAGCATTGGTCCCACCAGGCCGGTGGGACCTTTCATCAAGCCTAAAAGCTGCGAACTGGGATGGATAAATATTTACAGAGCTTTCCTGGCCCTGTCGACGGCAGCCTGCGGATAAACACGGTGAAATCGACCCCATATGCTCCCTGCATACCTGCAGAATGATAGACAACAGCCCAGCTCAGACCCAGCCTGGACTGACCCTGCACGAGAGTCAAAGTGGCAGCCACAGGTGACAAGTGTGTGTCTGGCATGACTAGCTGTACCCTCTCCTCCCATGACCTCATTTAATACTCGCTGCCCAGCAGTGGGCACTGTTATCCACCCCCCCCCCAAACCAAGATGGAGGGGCGGGGTCCTAAGACACAAGAGGACTCACCTAGGGCACGTGGTTCAAACCCAGATCCCTAATTCCTGAACCCAGGGGGTCGACTGGCTACCCTCAGGGATTCTGGACTCTGTCCCAAGTTCAAGGGGACTGGGAGGAGTTGGGGAAGAGGCAGAGTCTCCGGACTGAGGTGCCCCCTCTTCCCTAACCCATTCATCCTATCCACTTTCGCTCCCACAGCCAAGATGGGGCAAGGCTGGGCAGGGTAGAGCTGGTGTGACTGGACAGAGGGGGCCCGGCTGGTCAGATTTCCCTCCTCACCAGACCATCCCACAACTCGTGCCTGTCACATCTCTAATGCTCCCATCCGTGGATGTCTGGACACCCCAGCTGAGATCCAAGGGGCCTGTGGGCCTGCAGGTGCCTGGACTCTGTCTGGGCACACTTGTAGTGGTCCCTCGAAGCCCCAGCTGGGCACATAGGCTGTCACACAACACCCCGTGACTGCCCTTCCTCTGGTCACTCTGCTGCCCTCTCACCCGGACTATCTTCTCTCCTGATCACACGCTCTTCTCTCTTCCCTTTCTCTCCCCACCCCCTCCCTTTCTGAGGGTCTCTGCTGCCCACTCTCTTACTTTCCCTGCCACACACACGAACACGCCCACACACACCCTCCCCGGAGCTCTCTCACTCCTGATGTCCTGGCTTCACACCTCCCAGACTTGTAGGTGCCCAGGTGATGCCACTTCTTCCAGGCTCAGACCCCATGTGCCCCAGCTCAGTGCTGCCCTCCCGGCTCTTCCTTCATCCTCCAGCTCACTGCACCGGTGGAGGTGTGCTCACAGAGGCCACACACCTGGAGGCTGACACCAGCCTGAGGCTTTGTCCCCGCGATGAATAGGAGGCCCTGTAACCACTCCCTCTGCTACCTGGCCCAGCACACAGCCCAGCATCTGCAGCTGGGGCGCCCGAAGAGCAGATCCCCACGCGGGGAGGGGGCGTGCTACTCTAGCGCGGAGTCCCGCCTCACCAGCCCGAGCGATCCCGGCGCAGGCTCCACTTGCACACCTCCAGGGACGGGAAGCTCACTATCTTTCACGTCCACAGGGACCCAGAAAGCGTTTCGGGTAACGGGCCGCTCCGGGCTACCCCGGGCGCCCCGGTGGGTCCAGCTCGCCCCCTGGGCCCAGCCCGCGTGCCCGGCACCCCTTCGGCGAGGAGTGGCCGACAGGCGGCGGGCACTCACCGGGGGCCGCGGGGCCCAGGCCAGCAGCGGCGGCGGCGGGAGCAGCAACAGCAACAGCGGCAGCAGAAGGGCGCGCAGGGTCGCGCCACGGAGCCGGGCGGCCCGAGCCATCCGCCCCGGGGCTGCTGGGCCTGCTGGGCCGCGCCGGGCCGCCGCCCCTTATAGCCTCCGCTCCGCCCCTGGCCCGCCCCGGTCCCGCCTCTCGTGTCTTTTGTTCTAAACTCTCCCCGCGGTGGCCGCCGCCAGGGTAGAGGAGGTGGTCGGGGAGGGGCTGGCCGGGCTAGGGTCGGGGCCGGAGACCCAGTCCTTCCCGGGGTCGGGCGGAGCCTGAGGTCTCTGAGGGCTGGTGCTGGGTGACCCAGGCGAGCTGGTGCTACTCGGGGCCTCGGTTTCCCCACTGCGTTGTGGGGAGTCTGAGAGAAGTTGGGTTTCACTCCTTCTGGTCCCTACCCCCACCTTCGGAAGGCTTTCCCTAGCTGGTCTCCCTGGCTGCCCGACCTCTGAGCTACTGCTAGCCTATGACAGGTGGTTGTTCCCATAGGCAAGTTCTCCTACCCCTTGAAGCCTTAGCTGATCCATCTGGAAGATGGCACAACAGCCACTCTGATACAAGGATGTGTCCCAAGGGAAAATGAGGTATTAAGGAGGAGGCTGGCCAGCCCCTCAGCTTAGAACAGAACTACAGACAATTTATAAATGGGAAAACCGAGGGCCCAAGAGGAAAGGACGAGATCAGGCTTTCCCAGACCAGCAGGCAAGAGGAGGGGTCTGGAGGGAGGGTGCTATCAGCAGGCTGAGGCAGGTGGGGGACGGTGTCTGAGTGGGGCACTGGCTGCCCAAGAGTCTAACGTGCTCCACAGGGGCCCTAGGGACCAGCCCCCTGAGACCTGAGAGACAGAGATGAAAATCAAAGGACAGGGTGGTGTCCATATTCTGGAAGGGATCCTCCGCTCTCATAACCTGAGGCCTCATCACTTCACTAAGGCAATCTGTTCCCGCATGGGCAACCATGTAAGAGCCCAGACCCAGGCAGTGGCTCCCATCCTGCCAGGCAGGGTCCTGAGAAGCTGCAAGGTGAGGCTGTGGGTACCAGCCTGGGCCGAATAAGGGAAGGAGGCAAAGAGGGAGAGGAGGGCAATCAGACCCACTCAGCCACTCCCTCCTGGTCCCAGTCCAGGGAGTCCTCATAGCCTCCCCAAGAAGGCTCCACAGAGACTCCTAGAGGGACAGGAGAGAGAGAAGACAGACCTGAAGTGTTAGCAATCTGTTTCTTTCAAGTGACTCACTTTTGCTTGCGGTGATTTCATCCTCCCTACAATCCTGGTGCAACAAGCCCTGCCCTCTGCGTCCTCCCCCCCACCCCCAACACGGGAGGGTAAAGAAATCAGAGCTCTTCTTAGCCCAAGGGTAATAATAAGGGCACCGAGAAATCACTCAGAAAAAAACCATAAACCTCAAGTTCCTGAAGGGCTGGGAAGCGTCCTAAATCTGCGCCTCCACCCTTCCCTTGGCCTGGAACCAAGGTGGGAAAATCTCGAGGCCACAGGATTCAAACACCTCTGGGCACCTTTGGAACAGGCATGCTGCTTGTATGTCCCGTAAATGCTGTCAGTGTCCGGCGCTGCAACCGTTTTGCGGGGCAAGGTATCAGGCAGAGTGCTGGGCCGCATGCGGGGTTCACCCCACCCCACCCCAGGAGGGTGCTGCGCAAGGCTTCCGGGGGATGCGGCGTGTTCGAACCGGGATGGAGTCGAAGAGCGGCTCCGGACGCCCCCTGGCGGGAGCTCTGGGGACGGATCGCGCAGGGCCTTCCTCTGGGTATTTCTCAGCTCTATACCCCACCATCCCCTGTACGCGACCCCGAGGTCAAGTCGTAGTCGGTAAACCCAGTCCGTAGGAAGGGGACCAGAGCCTGATCTGGCGCCTCGTGCCCCTCCCATGCTGGGCTCATCCGGTCGCCTCCTTATTTCTCCCCTGGCGCTCGGACAGCAACCAACTCCACTCCCTGCGCTCTGCGGTGGTTTTTGAAGGGACTTGGCCCGGGCGCCTGGGTGGCTCAGTGGGTTAAAGTCGCTGCCTTCGGCTCAGGTCATGATCCCAGGGTCCTGGGATCGAGGCCCGCATCGGGCTCTCTCCTCAGCAGGGAGCCTGCTTCCTCCTCTCTCTCTGCCTGCCTGTCTGCCTACTTGTAATCTCTCTCTGTCAAAATAAATAAATACAACCTTTAAAAAAATAAAATAAAAAATGAAGGGACTTCGCCCCATCGCCCCGGCGTTAGCCCTCGGCACTTTGCAGCATGGGACCGTGTCCCCAGGGCCCACACAGCCTGGACCAGGCGCAGGGTAACACTGCCAGCTACGAAGGGCGCTGAGACGAGGTGACGCTGTAAGGGACAGGTCCGGGAGACCCGCGTGAAGGTGAGCGACGCCCCAAGCCCAGCGACTCGGTCTGGAGGCGTGTCCCCTAGGCCCCGCCCCCTTGCGCCGGCAGTGTTTAGCGGTGCCGCGTTCGTCCCTGAGACAGAACCGCTGTCACAGTCGCCGTCTTTGCGCCGGGCGAGTCTCACCGCCACCGCCATGCCCCGGGGGAGCAGAAGCGCCACCGCCCGGCCAGCCAGGTGTGAGCGGGACAGGGGCGGGTGGGGAGGGGGCTAGGGAAGCGTGGGCGCTCCCCCACAAGGGCGCGATAGCTTGACCTTGGCGGCTGCTGCGCCATCTTGGTGGGGGGAGGGGCGGGGGTTGCCACAACCACGTGTCTTAAGAGACGGCGGTCGCCCACCCTCGGGGCGAGGAGGGGGGAGGGGGGGAACGGGGTTCGTGTCCAGGAGCTGCGGGCCCCTGGGGCCCCAGTTCAGGGGTCCGGCTGAGATTAACCCTATTCCCCACCCCCACCCTGCAGCCGCACTGTTCACCCGCCCGCGCACCCGCCGCCCTCGGCCGCTGCACCGACCCCAGCCCCGTCGGGCCAGCCCGGCTTGATGGCGCAGATGGCGTCCACGGCCGCTGGGGTGGCCGTGGGCTCGGCTGTGGGACACGTCGTGGGTAGCGCCCTGACCGGAGCCCTCAGCGGGGGGAGCTCAGAGCCCGCCCAGCCTGCCGCCCAGCAGGTGAGCCCCGGGCTCAGGAGAAACTGAGGCCAACTTCCCACAAGGGCCACATAGTAGGAAGCTGCTGGAATGTCCAGCGAGAAGTGCCCTGGCTTGTTCAGAGCTGCCTCTGGCCCAAGACTTTTCCCAGGAAGGGTCTTATTCCTCAGTCTGCTTTTGGCCTCCTGTCCCTCATGGGCAGGCTCTTCTAGCCCCTTTCCTGAGGCCAAAGTCCCTAGACTAGCAACGACCAAGCAGCCCTTTAAAAATGGGGAAACCAAAGCCCTTAGCAGTTCCGAGACTGGCTCAAGGTAACCTAACCCTATGGAGGGATGTTCTGAGTTTCTGCTTTCCCCAATCTCACCTTCTGCCCTGTAGTAGCCAGCAGCTCTGAGCCCTGTTTGCTGCTCACCTGTGCCCTACTGGGCACCCACCAGTCCTGAGCCAAATGCGGCTTAGTGGCAGGGTCAGGGGTCATGAGGATCGCTTTGGCTGAGCCTGGAAGCTGCTAGTACTTGTGGGGGGTGGGGCTTATACTCCAAGAATACAAGCAGAACACCATGCTTTTCTAGACCCTTCTTCCACCTCTCAGGCCCTACCTGCTCAGCGAGCCCAGTATGAGGCAATTGGGAAATGCTGTCCATACAGGCACTAGCATCAGCTGAGTGGATTTGAAAGGGCTGTGGGCTTCTCCTGTTTGACAGACGGAGCAGCTGGGGCTAGACAGGGCAGGCTGGCCCTGAGTCACTCAGCCTGCCAGGGAGCCCAGGGGTACCTGGGCCAGAGGTGTGGGGAGGGGCCGGCAGCCCCCAGCTTTGGAGCCCACTTCTTGGTGCCAATCTGGAGCCGACTTTGTTGCCTCCTGTGCCATACACCAGGCTCCCACCCGCCCTGGCCCCCAGCCCCTGCAGCTGGGGCCCTGCGCCTACGAGATCAGGCAGTTCCTGGACTGCTCCACCACTCAGAGTGACCTGTCCCTGTGTGAGGGCTTCAGCGAGGCCTTGAAGCAGTGCAAATACAACCACGGTGAGTGGGCAGCCCCGATGTGGACTGGAGTGGGAAGGACAGTCCTTCGTGTTGCACCTGCAGGCTGACCACCAGCCTTGTGCCACCCTCTCTCTGCAGGTCTGAGCTCCCTGCCCTGAAGAGACAGGTGTAGACTGGTGCAGATCCATGAGCCAGCCCTGCACCCACCCACCTTCACCCCTTCACCGACAGCTGGACCATGACGTCAGATTGTACCCATGTAGCTGGGATTGGGAGTGAGGAGGGGGTTTCTCATCCCACAGATGACCGGAGACGCAAATGTGCAATTAAAAGAGTTTATTTTAGACCGTACTCTGCCGTGTGCCCTCTTCACTAGCCTGTCTGCTGGGATGGGGTCAAGGAGCATTGACGGATGTCCATCTGTGGGGTGGGATTGCTTCACCTTAAGCTGACATCCTGGGTGGGGGCCGGGGAGGAGCGCTGTTGTAATCTGATGACCTGGGACAGTCTAGATAGGAGTGAGCCGTTAGCAGGGACCCCCAAGGGCATCTGACTCTGAGGACTGGAATTCCCTGGATGAGCCTGTTTGTTGTCTCCTGCTCTCAGGGATGCTTGCCCCCCTTCACCTCCTTGTCTCTGCCTCTGGATCCCTTTTTCTGCACCCTCATCTGGGCCCCCCCTCCCTTGGTGCCCTCACAGCAGGTCTGTGACCTTGCCCCTCTGGCTGATGCAACTTCTTAGTAAGTCCAGATTCGGCAAGAAGAATGGCCCTGGGCTGCTGTTTGGGCCTGATCACGCACGGCAAAGGTCCCAGCCAACCCCCTTGGATCAGAGTCCAGCTCAGCCGCTTGGCTGTGATGTGCCAGATCACAGGACCTGCTGGAACAGACGAGTAGGCCCTTCAGACCCAAGGCAGACCTCCCTATCACGTGCCCTGGGCTGCTGCCTTCATTGAGTTCATCAGGCCCGCTTCGAGCACCTACTGTGTGCCAGGCTCTGTTTGACTCTCCAGGGCACTGAGGATGTTCCTGCCCTTGGGTATTTAGAGTCCAGTGGAGTAGTGGGGATGTCTTTCCGGCCAGTGCGTTCCACCTTGTGGGTATTTATGTGTTTGTGTGTTTGTGGGGTGTGGGGGGGGTGGTTGTGGTCAATCGGCACATACAAGCCTGTCCCCTGGGACTTTAGGGTGTGAGCATCCCCCTAGGTGTCTGGGTCTCCTCCTTACCTGGCTGGCTTCTGGTCCCAGCTAGCGGGTCCTGGATGCCAGGGAGCCCATCCTTCGAGGCCTTGAAAGGGGACCTTGCTCCTGGTGGTCACGCCGAGTGCTCGTGCGCCTCTTCCGGCCATCAGTCAAGGGGTGTAGGCCTGACAGGTAGTGAAGCTCCTCTGGAAGGCCCAGGAAGCCCAACCTATAGGTGCTGGGGAGAAGGTGCTCCCTCCCCCTGGGGCTCAACCATGACACTCACCTGCTAGCTCTGGATACTGGTCATCCAGGTTCTCCAGGAGGGACTCATAGCGGGTGGGGGCCCCACCCTCCCCCTCTGTGGAGGGTGGAAGACCAATTCCTGACCGGCCTGCTGGTTCCCACCCCCACCTCTCACTCTGGACCTGTTTGTTGTGCCTTGCTGGGGTGGACAAGGCATTAGGTGGGAGGGGTCAGGGCTAGGTCCTGGCCAAAGTCGGGGGGCTGGCCAGGGCCTCCGGTGGTCTCTGCAGCCCCCCTCTCTCATTCCAACATAACTCCAGGGGGAGATCTTGGGCCCCACTTACTGAAGATCTGCACGAGGACATAGGTCCCACGCTCCTGCAGCAGGGGGCTGCCCGTGGAAGGGGCCTGGGAAGCCCCCTCTGCCAGTCCCTCATCCAGACTCACCAAGTGCCCATCCTCAGCCAGGAGGGCAATGATCGCTGGGAAGGCAAAGAGGGAGGCAAAGCAGGGCTGGCATCCTGCCTCGGGGCCCATGGCCCCTCCTCCCCAGCACCCCTCCCTGCCCCCTCACCGTCCGGGGGCACCTGTCCCCTCTGCCTCAAGTGGGCAGTGAAGGTCACGGGGCTGCACCAGGTGTTCACCAGCTCCCAGCAGCCAGCTGTAGGGGTGGGGCAGAGGTGAGCAAATGCAACCCTCTGCTTCCCCCAATCTGGGACCATCTGTGTCTCCCATCTCTTCTCTAACCAGAGCTGGAATAGGGCTCCGTTATTGAGAATGTACCCTCCTCGATCCATCCCTTGCTGTCGGTGACCGGGGCACATAGCTCCTCCCTCCTGCACCAGATGCCCCCCCATCCCCGCCCGCGCTCCAGCGCTGCCTCTGCACAGGACCTCATCTGCAGCATCGGAACCCCCACTTCCCAGCTCAGCCCCACCTGCCACCAGAAGTTGGGGAATCTGCAACTGTGGCCAGAGCTTTAGGTGCGTGATGTTCCCTGAAGCTTGAGGACCACTGACTGATTAGGGATTGTGTAGTTTAACAACACACCCCATGGTGACGTGGTGGGTGGTCCTCTAGAGGAGCCCATGGGAATTTCCCAGGACCCAGCCCCTCTGGGTTGCCCCACAGGGATTCCAAGCACTCTCTGCCTCCTCAGAGAGCTGTTTCCCTAACTATCCCCATCCTTCCCCACAACGCCTCCCTAATCTCCCCAAGGGCAGAGGGAAGCAAGCCTCTGAATGTACCACCCCCCACCCAGCTGTAGGGACAGGGGACCCCACTTACCTCCAAACATCACTTTGATAAACATGGTTGTAGGAGAGAGGAGACAGATGTGGGGGCTTTGACCTCCTAACCCCCGACTTTCCAACTAAGGAAGGATCTAGGGCTGAGATCTATCTGGGGGGGAATGGCACTGCTAGGAAATGTGTATGTGTGTGGGGACGGGTGGGTGGATCCGGGCTTAGGCCGTTGCTTGGCCACCCTTGGGGCTGGACTTCACCATCTAGAGGGGTCCTTTTGGCTTCCTCTTCCGCCTGCTGGGTCAGAGCAGTCAGAGGAGACTGAGGCCCTCCCAGCTTCCAAGCTGGTCTCCATGGCAGTGGGAGCTGCCAAGTCATCTAGGCAGGAAATGCCTTCCCCTGCCTTCCCCGCCGCAGTATCCCAGTAACAGGATCTGGGGCGGGAGTACAGGCACTGCCTAAGGCAGGGCTGCAAGGGGCTCCAGGCTTGTGGTCCAGGGATGGGCCCAAGACCACACCCCCCCAACAGTAGAGACAGAGCTCCCAGCCTGAAAGAGGGGAGATTCCTGGATCAGGGCCCCTGGTCCTGGGAAAACCGCCACTATGAGCAGGTGGGCCTGTGGCCATGGTGGGAGGGGATTCTCACCTCCCTTGCAACCTCCTACCTTCTCAAGGCCCTCTTCCCTGTGCTGTCTTTCCTCTCCCGCTCTGCCTTCCTCCTCACCTCCAGCCTCCCCTCTCTTTTCTTCTGTCCTTGTTTCGGCAAGTTTTCTTGAAGTATGATTTACATAGAGTAAAATTCACCCTTTTTTGTGTTTTCGAGTTTTGACAAATCTCATAGAACCATCACTGCTGTCGGGAGGCAGATCATTTCTTTCACCCATACCCCCAAATTCCTTTATGCCCCTTTGTAGTCCTTGCCAGCCCCTGGCTACCATGGCTCTGTGTTCTGCCCTTGCCTTTTCCGGAATCATATAAAGGGAATCATACAGCATGGAGCCTTGCGAGTCTGGTTTCTCTCACAGCATGAGATTCACTCAATAGCTCGTTCCTTCTTGCTGCTGAGGAGGGTCCCCTTGTCTGGGTGTGTCCGTTTTGTGGATCCATTCACCTGCTGTTGTTTGGATAGTTTCCAGTTTTTTTTGCAGTTATGCATAAAGCCAGGATAGACATTGGCAGACAGGATGTTGTGTTTTTCTGCCTCTCCATCCATGCCCACCCTTTCTTTGACTTTGTCTCTCTCTTTATCATCTTCTTTCCTCCCTCCCCCTTAGCGCCCCCTCTGTCTCTGTCTCTCGGTTTCTGTCTCCTGCCCCCTCTCCGTGAGTCCCTACCAGACCCCTTCAGCCAGAGTGCCAGGTAGGTGTCTGGAGAAGGCTCCTGACCTTTGCCAGCAACCTTTCCCCAGGGTTTTAGAAATGCACTCCCCACCGCCTCCCACCAGGGTGATTAGGCTATTTGTCCTGCCCTCAGGGCCACTGACTCAGGAGGAGGGCTGGATCCTCTGTGCAGCGGGCCCAGCACTAGGCTCTGTCTCTGGATAAGCACTCAGCTCAGTGCTTCCCCCTGTAGACCGTGGTGGGGCGGGGGAGCGGGGAGGAGGTAAGAACATGGCTCAGCAGAGTCCTCGTGAGGATTAAACATATTTGTAATTTTTCTTTTCTTTTCTTTTCTCTCTTCTCTTTTCTTCTCCTTCCTTCCTTCCTTCCTTCCTTCCTCTCTCTCTCTCTTTCATCCCCTCTTTCTTTTCTTTCTCTTTTCCTTCCTTTCCCTTTTCTTTTCTTTCCTTTTCTTTCTTAATAGACTCCACACCCAGTGTAGGGTTTGAACCCTGACATTAAGAGTTGTGTGCTCCACCGACTGAGCCAGGCAGGCGTCCCTTAAACATGGTAACACTTTGAATTGCTACCTTGGGGGGCGCCTGGGTGGCTCAGTCGTTAAGCATCTGCCTTCGGCTCAGGTCATGATCCTGGAGTCCTGGGATTGAGTCCTAGGCTCCCTGCTCAGCCAGGAGTCTGCTTCTCTCTCCGCCCCTTTCCCCTCTTGTGCTCTCTCTCTCTCTCTCTCTCAAATAAATAAAGTCTTTAAAAAAAAAGTGCTACCTTGGTGCTCAGGATGCCACAAGTGCTCAGAATCAGTACTGTGTCAACAAATAGAGTTTCTCAGATTTATTTAAACACGGGATGCTTTCTTTCCGGGACACCACTGTCCCTGGGGACCTGTGTCCTGCAGAACACAGCTCAGGAGGGGCGGCAACCAAATTCCAGAAGAATGTCCATGCCGAGCCCCGAAGCCTCAGCTCTAACAACCATCACTATTGTCCAAGCGTTCATTTCCAGTGCTGCCATGAAGGAGTCTTTGAACTGGAGTGTCTTGGAGATGCCCTAAGGAGGTGTTAGAAATGGACCCATTGGGGGGGGGGTGTTTCATAACCTCCCCCAAGGGAGCTCTCAAGGCTTTGAGTTAATGAAAGCGCACTGTTTTAATTACTTTTATAATTATTTAGGTATGCTAAGGGCAGCAGGCCAGGAGATTGCCACTGAGAAGAGAGTTTGTTCCCCACAGATCTCTAGAGGATGGGACATGCCACACCGCAGAGGGACACATGGGGAAGCACCTGGTAGGTCAGCAGGCAGAAGGCGAGGGGAGCCTTGTGGTTTCTTTATTTCTTTTTTTTTTTTTAAGATTTTATTTATTTATTTGACAGAAGAGACACAGCAAGAGAGGGAACACAAGCAGGGAGAGTGGGAGAGGGAGAAGCAGGCTCTCCGCCGAGCAGGGAGTCAGATGTGGGGCTCGATCCCAGGACCCTGGGATCCCAACCTGAGCCGAAGGCAGACGTTTAACGACTGAGCCACCCAGGTGCCCCAAGCCTTGTGGTTTCTGAGGGAAAGAACAGGTGAGGCAGAGTAAGCAGGCTCCAGACTGGCTAGTTTGAATAATTTCAGGGCTCAGGGGCATAGGGGCTATCCCTGGTTGTCAGGTACCTGGCCCTGGGTGAGACTAAGGCAGGAGGACAGTGGCCCAGAGTATGAGAGCCATAGAGGAGGGGGTTGGAGGTGTGAGCCCTGGATTGGTTTGCATTTGATAAGTACCCACGTAGATGAGTTATTTACTATCTCTAGGAACTGGCTAACTCTGGGAAAGTCAGTCCCTGCAAGGTCAGCAAGGCCCCAGATGTCAGAATACAGAAAATGCACGGAAAGGGGAAGGAACTTGGCTGAAGTCATGTAGTTAAGAAGAGGAGGATCTGAGATTCAAGTTTGAACCCCAACTTGGGAAGTCAGCTCCTCTTGGTCGAGCAAATTATTATTACTACTTTTTAAAGATTTTATTTATTTGACAGAGAGAGAGAGAGACAGCAAAAGAGGGAACACAAGCAGGGGGAGTGGGAGAGGGAGAAGCAGGCTTCCCGCTGAGCAGGAAGCCCGATTGCAGGGCTCGATCCCAGGACCCCAGGATCATGACCTGAGCCGAAGGCAGACGCTTAACCAACTGAGCCACTCAGGCATCCCTGGTTTGGCAAATTAAAGGGACTGACCATGTCAAGTGCTGGTGAGGGTGTCTCCAGATCTTTCCCACCCGCTGATGGCGGTGCAGATCGGTATGACCATGTAGGGAACACTGGTAGTTATCTGCTAAAGATAAAGGTACATGTTCTCTCTGCCCAGCAACTCCAGTCCTGGTGTCTACCAGAAGAAATGAGAACACAGGTGCACCAAAGACACTGACAGGGATGTTCACAGCAGTTTTATTGGTAATGGCTAAAGACTGGAAAGCACCCAAATGTCTATTAACAGGCGAATGAAGAAGCTGTGGCTACGTGGTGGTTTATCCACACATAACTATGAGGATGAATTAGACACTGCTGTACACATATGGGTGAGTCTTATAATGTTGAACAGAAAAAGCAGGAGCAAAAGGAACACACTTTTCCACTTAGAGCTGGCGTTCTAGAGCAAGCAAAATTGATCTAAGTGATTGAAGTCAGAATGACAGCGAACCTTGGGGTTAGAGAGCCTGTTACTGATGGGGAAGGCACACAAGATGGAAACATTCTAAATTGTCATCTGGGTAGAGGTTGCAGGGGTGGAGAGATCTATGTATCTATATATATCTCCATATAAATAAAATCATCTAGCCACACACTTAAAATCTGCACACCTTACTCTATGTGAGTTTCACCTCAATAAAAAAGCATGTACCTGTGATAACTGGATGTGTATGTGGATTTCTGGGCTCCTGTTCTCAGAAGGCCCTGTGGGGCCAGGACCCCGACATTTGGGAAGATAGGGCTCCAGCCACTATACTCCCATGCCCCCACCCCGAGTCAATGGGCTGATTTGCATGCCTTGTCATGGTCCAGGGGCTTCCCCTGCCTGTGCTCTGAAGCACCTGGAACACTCCCAACAGAACAACTCCTGTCTGCCTACCTGCCTCTGGCCATGGCCTGCTGGCATCTGGCCCTCCTTCTGACTGGGGCCCTCCTGTCCGGTGAGCTCCCCCTAGGCCTGGCTCACCTGGGGTTGCGTAGGGGATGGCACTGGCTCCAGAAGGCCCCCGCAAGGAAGCAGATTGATGTGGGCAGTGGGAGGGTTCTAGAAGGGGCATTAAGGTGGTGGGGAGAACTGGCTATAGGTGGCTCTGCCCTAGACCTGGGGCAAGTCACTTCTCTATGTGGGCCTCAGTTTCCCCATTTGTGAATGACTGGATTGTTAGGATCCTTTCAGATTCTGATTTGTTGGGGTCTCAGAAGAGACTGGAATTGGTTGGTCACCTTTTTAGTTTTTCATGTGGGAAGCTACCCCAAGGGCCTTAAGGACAAACTATCCTTGAGAAGACTCCCAGCAGCTAGTTGTCTGAGGTTGAACTGATGGTTGGGACAGCCCAGGAGGCTTCCTGGTGGTGGTAGCCAGAATCTGGAAGAGCCAGTGTGACTGAGGGGTAAGGAATGGGGGCGGGCAGAGAAGGACCCAGAGGCCACCAGTCCCACACTCTGAACTCTAGTGCTCAACTGAACACAGATTCTTGGGACCATAGCACAAATGAGGACTTAGGGGTCGCCAACTTTGTGCCCCAGCATCTCGACTCCATGCACTGGGCTATGACCCTTTCGGGAGTCAGAGTCTCCTTGGAGTCTGACCAAGACCTTGTGGGTTGGGGACAGGAAGAAAGAAGCCCATGGGTCTCTCTCTCTCTCAGTCTCTCAGCCAGGCTTGGCGCAGCCGGATGCACTGCTGGTCTTCCCAGGCCAAGTGGCCCAACTCTCCTGCATGCTCAGCCCCCGCCATGCCACCATCGGGGAGTACGGCGTGTCTTGGTATCAGCAACGGGCAGGCAGTGCCCCCCGATACCTCTTCTACTACCGCTCAGAGGACGACTACCACCGGCCCCCTGACATCCCTGACCGCTTCTCAGCAGCCACAGATGCCGCCCACAATGCCTGCATCCTGATCATCAGCCCCGTGCAGCCTGAGGACGATGCAGATTATTACTGCTCTGTGGCTTACACATCCTAGGAGTGGAGTATGGGCTGAGTGCTTCTCATCTGCCTCTCATTCCTGCACTCTGATCTTGGGCCCCCCTCTTTCTCCAAACCTTGATTTTTTTCCTCTGTAAAATGTGTTAATAATATTAAACATGTAAAAAAATAATACCAAACATGTGAACAATAACTATTCTGATGGCCATGAAATTCCTGCTGAAAAGTGACTGGGAGTGTGGGGGTAAGGATTCTGGGGATTGTTACAGAAGAGGAAGCACCTGAGACCCTTGGGGCGGGGCCCAGCCTCTCCACTGGCCCCCAGGGGGCTTAGACTGCTGGCCTGAGCTTCCTGTGACCTGGGGAGCTGGAGGAAGAGAAAAAGGAACCAGCTCTTGCTTCTCCTAGCTCTGCATGGCTGGTTGTGGTTCAACGCTCAAGGGGTGATTGGACTGGGTCCTCATGGAGCCCCTGCTTACTCCTCGATGGGGCAGGGAGGCAGGTTTGAGTATGTATGTGGGGTGGGGGCACTCAGAGGCACCCCAGGACTGAGACAGAGGGTGCTGTTGCCGGTGGGCAGCATCTCTCTTTCTTTAAGATTTTATTTATTTATTTGACAGAGAGCACAAGCAGGCAGAGCAGCAGGCAGAGGGAGAGGGAGAAGCAGGCTCTCTGCTGAGCAGGAAGCCGGATGTGTGGCTCCATCCTAGGACCCTGGGATCATGGTTAAGAGCTGAAGGCAGCGCTTAGCCAGCCGACTGAGCCACCCAGGCGCCCCTGGGCAGCATCTCTCCTGCTAGGAATGTGTGTTCTACTGGTCACCAGTGATAGGGTTGTGCCCCCTCTCCCACCGGTTCTCCCACAGGCAGGGAAGGCTATACCTGAGCAACAGGGCCGAGTGGGGACCACTGGGTGGAGGAGCAATCTTTATTGGAAACAAAGCTGAGCGTCTGGGTGTGTGGTGTGTGGTGGTGGTGGTGGGGCGGTAGGCCGGGGTTCAAGAACACACTCTTCTCCCCTCCCGGGGCCTCTAAGAGGCGCCTTACGTCTGGAGGTCATCCCTCACATGCTCTTGTTGTTCGGGGTCTCCAGGGTCCAGCCTCCACTCCCAGCCGTCTCTTGGGCCCTCATTCTTGGGCCCTTCTTATCTCAGTCTCCGTTGGTACCAGCTCGGCAGGCAGGACCAGGGCTACACAGGAAGGGTGAATCATGCAGGATCCCTGGGCCTGTGCGGGGTGACGGGCTCCACAGCTGTGGTAACCCCTTCCCTCCTCCTGAAGACCCCATGCCACCCTCGTGGCCTCCGCCTAGCCCCCACCCTCAGGGCAAGTCCGGCGGAAGGAGGGAATAAAGCCGCCTGCCTGTGGCTCTAGGCCCGCCCAGCCTTCCCGGCCTCAGTTGCCTCTTCCGCACTCCCGCCAACGGCTGACCAGCTGTCTCCCCCACGACCAGGATTTGCTCTTGGAACGGCCCGGGGACCATCAATCCCTGTCCCGGTGCCGCGAGCCCGGGGCAGCGAAGCGCGTGGTCTCCAGGCGCCGCAGGAGCACCGAGACGCGGGGACCTCCACGCGGC
>LNAC01000325.1:907920-943201 GCA_002007465.1 Ailurus styani | reverse complement strand
CGAGGCCGGGTCGGCCGCGGGTTGGAGCAGCTCAGGTGCGGCCCCGCCCCGCCCGCGGCCCCGCCCCGGCCCAGGTGAGCGGCCCCGCCCCGGCCCAGGTGAGTGGCTCCGCGTCAGCCAGTGTGACCACCTGCCCCTCCGGCGGCCCCGGGTGTGGGCGTCCCCCACCGGTGGGAAGCATGTAGGGGCGCCCGCATCGCCGCTCGAGCGGCGTGTGCTTGTCCGCAGCCGCTCGCGGGCCTCCAGCAAGGAAACCCTAACCGGACCCAGGGTCTCCCGGGCGCCCAGGCTTTGAGGGCTTCCCGAAGCATAGGGTGACGGATGCAGGAGGAGCCGAGGAAGGCCCCGAGAGAGGTGGGAAGACGGGGTTCCAGACCTTTGGCTCTTCGGTCCTAAAATATTTAAAGCATTGTTGAGGACAGATAAAGGATTGCCAACTTTCTAAACGGAGTGGAGACTTCAGCATGGAGGTGGTCCACAAGGGGGATGGAAAACCCCTAAGGAGGGAACCTTGGAAACACCAGGATTTAACAGGTCGGCAGAAGAAGAGTCGCGATCACAGATATCAGGAAAAGGGGATCGGAGAGCATTAAAACGGGGTGGGGGGAAAGAACTTTCAGAAATGAAGGGAATAAAGCAGGAGGTGGGAAGGGGGTGGGGGGGTTAAAAAACTTGAGGCGTTCAGGTAGGGTTTAATGACAGGGTAGACCCGTATTATTACATCTTCCAGGTTTTCAAGAGAAAGCCTGAAATGTACAGTTTCCAATATTGGCAGCTAAGTCAAACAAAAAGAAAAGGTTCCAACTCTTTTCTAGCCAAACAAAACGGGTCTGTGGCAGGATCCCCAGGCTGCCAATTTGCAACTTCTGAAATGAAGGGTTTTGAGAAGGGAGCTGTTGGTGAGCACTGCCAAAGGGGGTGGGAAAGCGAAGCCTGAGAAGAGAGGGATTGGCCATAAGGAGGTCACTGGATGCAAGAGCTGAAGATGCTGAAGTCCCAGCTGAAATTGGAAACTTGAAATTTGTCTCGGTGCAGTACACAGTCCTGTGATTTTCTTTGGCAACATTTAACATCTTAGGAGGAATTGACGGAGAATGTTGGTATTTGGCAGTTGGTTGCAGCAGGGCAGGGAGGCGAGGAATGTGATGCTGGTCAGAGTCTATAGTTCGAGCCACGATAGAGTCTAAGGTAGGCAGGGAAGGGTGGACTAGAAGAGAACCAGGGTGAAACTGGTGGGTTGTTAGACCCGATGAGATCAATCTAGAGAACCCGAAGGACTGGAGATTCTGGTTGCTCAAGAAGAGGGGAAGGGGAGTTAAGTGATCAAAGAATTTTTTGAGAATACTTCAGTTCTGTGCTTTCTTTCACACCTGGCCTTTTTACCGCATGATAATTCATTTAAAAAAAGTCATTTCCAAACAGCAATGAGTTCCATTGTGACTATACTGGTTAATTTAGTGTGTTTTTTGATCTGCTTAACTGTCTACTCTTCAGTGTATTGCTAATAGTACCTTTGTATATAGAGTTGTGAGGATTAAATGCAGATGTGCTTATAGAAGGTCTAGTAGTGCCTAGCACATAGTAGATGATCAATAAACACGAGCTGTTATCGTTATCATGATTCCTGGAATTTCCCTTCAGCTTGCACAGCAATTTCTGAACGAGGTCCCGAGGGGCTCCCTTGGAGGCCACCACAGTGGGATGGGGGGTGCTCTAGGATGCATCCATGTCCCTATGAAAACAAACCCATTAACTGGAGCAGCTCTGCTTTTGTCTTTTATTTATTTATATCTCCCAGACGATTTATTTGAATAAAGAGTTCTGTGCCCCCCTCCCCTCAAAAAAGTGTGGCCATCAGTTCTAGCACAAAACAAATGGCTTTTCCTCCATTCAGTCATGTATTTATGCAACCAATGTGTGTGGAGATTGTCCTGTTGTGCTGGGGGCTGGGGGCTTCACAATGAAGGAGCACAATACTTGCCCCCAGGGAGCTCCAAGCAGCATGTTTGCTGTCCAGGGTCGTGAGTGCTGTGATGGACACGTGCACCGAGCTCTGCAGGTCCCTGTGGGGCCGTGCCTGAGATCACCAGTCTTGGGTGCAGAAAAAGGGACATTAAGACTGAGTCTGGGAAGGTGAACCAGTGGCAATCTGAGAAGGGAGGGGGACCTGTTAGGAGGCAGAAGTCGCAGCTAGGGCTGTGTGGAAGGAGAGGCTGGAGATGGGGCTGGGAGGGCTAGCATGAAGGGCTTTGTGAAGGCTTTGGGCTGCCGTGAGATCCTGAGACAGATGATCAGGCCTGTGTTTGGGGTATTTGATACTGGTGTCAATGTAGAGAACAAACCCGAGGGAGGAGCAGAAGCTGGAGTTAGGTGATCATTTGGGAGGTGAGTATTGAAGTAATCCTGGGGAGTTGCACTGAGGCCTGAGCTGTGGACTGACAGAGAGGCAGAGACCTCTTAGTAAAGCCTCAGGAAATGGACAGACTAGACGAATGGGGTGAGAGGGGGGAAGGTTCTAGGCTGACTCCCAGGGTCATGGCTTGGGCGCTTGGCTGGAGGGGCTGCAGGTAACCTAGTATAAGAGGGGAGTTTGCACTCTCTCAAAAACCCCCATCCTCAAGTCTTCCATTAGCCAGAATCTTGCCCCCTTTCCACAACCGCTCCACTCCTGCTCTCGTCTACCTTTCTGAACACCTTCGGGCTTTAGATTCTAGATCCCGTGGTATAGCACTTGATTCTGTCTGTCTGTCTTTGTAGTTGTTTCTGATAAATCAGACTTGTCTCTAATTCAGTGGGGATCATCTCAAGGGCCAGCTTGTATCTTATACCTCTTTTGTTTTGTCCACGGTAGATTCTGGCACAGGAAGGAGGTACGTACCAGGTGCTTATTCTGCAGACTTGACAATGTCCCTTGTTTTCTTCTCAGACTGGGAGAACAGTGATGTGTCCTTAAGAAGACAATCTTTCAAGAAATACAGTCATTGGGGGTGCTGCTAGGTTCACAATGGAAGTTCCTCCAGCAGCCAAGTTTGGTGAGACCTTTGTGTTTGAGGACGGCTTAGAGATGCAGCCAGGACTCTTCCCAGAGGAGGACTTGGGGGACCCTTTTCTTCAGGAAAGAGGTTTAGAGCAAATGGCTGTTATTTATAAGGAGATCCCTCTCGGGGAGCAAGATGAGGAACATGACGATTATGAGGGCAATTTTAGTCTGTGCTCAAGCCCTGTTCAGCATCAGAATATCGCCCCGGTGAACAGACCCCCGGATGATGAAATCTTCAGCCCAACCTTCTTCCAGAAATCAGACCTCAGTGTGTGTCAGATAATCCACAGTGGAGAGGAACCCAGTAAACACAATTGTGAGAAGGCCAGCAGGGTGCACTCAGGACCTAACGAACCTCACAGAACTGCACCACCCGCAAAACCTTATGCGTGTCGGGAATGCGGGAAGGCCTTCAGCCAGAGCTCACACCTTCTCAGGCACCTGGTGATTCACACTGGGGAGAAGCCCTATGAGTGCTGTGAGTGTGGGAAGGCCTTTAGCCAGAGCTCACACCTTCTCCGACATCAGATAATCCACACGGGGGAGAAGCCCTACGAATGCCGGGAATGCGGAAAAGCCTTTCGCCAGAGCTCAGCCCTCACTCAGCACCAGAAAACCCACACTGGGAAGAGACCGTACGAGTGTAGGGAATGTGGGAAGGATTTCAGCCGGAGCTCAAGTCTCAGAAAACACGAGAGAATCCATACAGGAGAGAAACCTTATCAGTGTAAGGAATGTGGGAAATCCTTCAACCAGAGCTCCGGCTTGAGCCAGCATCGGAAAATCCACACCCTGAAGAAACCTCACGAGTGCGACCTCTGTGGGAAAGCCTTTTGTCACAGGTCCCACCTCATTCGGCACCAGAGGATTCACACTGGGAAGAAACCTTACAAATGTGAAGAGTGTGGGAAGGCCTTCAGCCAGAGCTCCAACCTCATTGAACACCGTAAGACCCACACCGGCGAAAAACCCTACAAATGCCATAAGTGTGGGAAAGCTTTCAGCCAGAGCTCCTCCCTCATTGAGCACCAGCGCATCCACACTGGGGAGAAGCCCTATGAGTGCGGCCAGTGCGGGAAGGCCTTCTGCCACAGCTCTGCCCTCATTCAGCACCAGCGAATCCACACCGGGAAGAAACCCTACGCGTGCAACGAGTGTGGCAAAGCCTTCCGGCACAGGTCAGCCCTTATCGAGCACTATAAAACCCACACCAGAGAGAAGCCCTATGAGTGTAACAAATGTGGCAAGTCCTTCAGGGGAAGCTCACACCTTATTCGGCACCAGAAAATCCATGCTGGGGAGAAGTTCTAGAAGGAGGAGCTCACACCAAAGCTTGAAACCCTCTCCCAGATGGAGCCCGCACCCCATCGCCTTGTCTGTAAGACCCCACCCACCTCCCTGATCCCAGGGCCTAATGGAAACGGGCCACCCCCAGCGCTTCTGGCCACCCACGCTAGCAGCCAGACCCCCTCGGCCCCCCAGGCGGCCCACACATTACAGGTTTACTGAATGGGAGGGAGGGTGGAGTAGTGGGGAGGCCGCTGAAACAGAGACACGCCCCAAAAGAGAGCTGGCCTTCAAGTCGTTCACATTTGACTCCCAAGCATGTGAGATTGAGTCTTGCCATCTCTTCGCCTTTGTCAAAATTCCAGAAGAATAAACACCAGGGGGGAGAAAGCTGAGTTAAACACACAAAAATGTCAGATGAACTCTTTAACGTCAGCTGCTGTCTGGCACTTTGAGGAGACAGAACTGTGCTCAAAGTCCAAATCCGCTAAAGATAAATGAGTCCAGCAGTAGACAGGTTAACAGCAAAATGGAATCTTCCACCTGGCTTGGGCATTGGTGGGGACAACCAACGACAAGTTACAGAAGAAAGGGAGGGTCTGGAAGGACTCCTTCTGGGGTTGGGAAAGAGGGTGGCGAGCCCCTGGCATGGTCTCTTAATCCCTGTTCTGGGCTAGAATAAGGATGGTTTCTGGCAGATGTCTCTTTCACAGGACGGTAGAGGTTTGGTCCCGTTGGTCAGAGGACATTTGACCCTGGCTTTGACTCAGCCTGGCCTAAGGCATTAGTGCCTCCAGTTATAACCCCTCCACAAGACCTAGGGCTCCCAAAAGCACAACGTGCCTTGGTTGGCCCCACCGCCCAGTTCTGGTCTGGTGGCTCTGCAGGGCTGGGGGACGCAGGAAGCATAGCCATTCAGTCAGAGGCCCCAGTTCAGATCCCAGTCCATCCCTTCTACTTGTGTGACCTTGAGGAAGCTCCAAGGCTCTGTTTCTTCAATCCGTGAGATGGGAATATTGGGACCCGGCTGACTTCTGTTCAGGATGAAACCACCCGTGAGGTGCTTTGGCAACTGGCAGCTGAGGATGAAGACCCAGAGGGACCCTTGCCTCACCCAGAGATCTGTTTCCTAAAGGCCTGAGAGGCATCCCTGCAGGCTCCCCGGATGGCATGGCCTGCAGCCCACCCTCTGGCTGAACTGGGGCTTAGGCTTTCCATCACTCCCTCCAGCCTGCCCCTGGACTGTGGATGCCCTGGGGGGCAACTCCCACACAGGCACCCTTTCCAGATGCCATCCTGAACCTCTCCCCAGCAGCAGTGCGGCCTGCGTCCCCATACTTCTGTCCTCTCCTCAGGCATTGCTCAAAAAGTACCATTGCCTGCTGCCTGTCTAGACCAATTTGGTCAGCATCCCCAGAGGTGGGGCTCAGACAGTGGTGTGTTTTTAAAGCTTCCCAGGTGATTGGAATGTTCTAGTACATAGCCAGGGTGTGAGCCCTATGTGAGGCATCTTACAACCCCAGTGTCTCCCAAATGTGCTTGCCGTGAGCAGAGTTTGAGGGTGGCCATTCTGTCTCAGTCTCCATGCCTCCCGTCTGCCAGGAATGGGCTCAGGCCGTGCGTGTCTGGCTGGTTGTGAGGTGTTTGTCCCAGGTCCTCAGGCCTTCGTGTGGCCACCAGGATCTCTTCGATACTGCCTTCCCCCAGGCTTCTCAGCGGAGTCAGAGCGATTCTGAAGTTTCCCGAAAGTTTATGGCTGGAATCCCATGCCCCCTATCACAGGAATACTGGCTATTTCAGCTAATCAGAAGCTCAGCTTGGCGGTCACGTAGAGTTTTGATGAATACACATGGACATGTAATGGTTACTTAGTAAGTGGAGCTTGGCAGGCTGGAGATTTTAAAAGGCCAGGTCTCCAGCTGCGGGGATGACAGAGGGAGTCTCAGCCACGAGGACAGCAGCTGCTCCAGTCCAGCTCCTTTCTGTTGCACGGACGTGTGAAACCCCGAGCCAGCACCCGGGTCTCCTAGAACCTACCAACCACCAGCCGGACCGGCCTGACCGGCTGGCCCGGCTATTGCCTGCAGGTGGCTTGCGCTGAGGGTCTGCAATCACTTACTAGGAGGACAGAGAGAATTGAGACCCCTGCTTGGCGTGGGTGGGACAGCAGCCCCCTCCCCAAGATCTACCTCCTCGGCATCCCCCTTTCGGCCTCGCCGTGGCCAGGCCTGTCCTCACCCACCAGTCATCGGTTTCCTACCCTTGATGTCTCTCCTTGTGCTTCTGCACTCGCCAGCCAAATTGATTTTCTTAAAGCATCTCTTTGCACATGCCACCACACTCCTTAAAACCAACCCTCAGGGGCTTTCCTGAGTATAAGCCCCCATTTCAGCCAGTCTGGCTTGCTCCTTCAGAGCAGACCCCAGGGGGTTCAGGCCACCCTGCCCAGATGCTCCCTCGTCTCCCAGCTTCCCTTAGCTCATTTTATGCCGTTCTTGCGTTTTGGGATATGCACTTTCTCCTCCTCCTCATCCCCCCACACCCATCTCCTCCTTCCTCTCGACGATTTTTGTAACATGGGGATTGAGACCCCCTTTCTGAAGGGTTGACACATTCTCCCATAACCGTGTTAGGACCAGGTGCTTTTCAAAGCATGAGCAGAACCTAGTCCCTTCTGTTCTCATACATTCACCGTTTTATGTATTTTTAAATCCTTCCATTTATTTAGGTTCTTGAACAGTGTAGTATCACAAGAGAACATCCTGGTAACATTTTAATTGTCCTTGGCTTTAGTTGTCGTTTTTGTTTGTCTTACATTTTTTTCCTTCTTATGGCACATGTTGGGTGTTGAAGAGCTCCAACTCTTGGTTTTGTTGGCTAATCGAATGGTTTTGTCAAAGCGTGTGTATTCTGTCTGGTCTTTTTTTTTTACTTCATATTTTATATTTCTGAAATTATTTAGATATAGCTAATCATATTTTTAATGTTTCTAGTAAATGCAGGTACTCTGGTCTAGGACTTTTTTCTTAGAGCTTTTCTTGCACTCTGTCAGTTTGACATATGCAAGTTCTTGTTACCGTACGAGGAATTTCCTTTTGGCCCGAGTGTTGTTATTTTTTCTATACTCCAAGTGATGAATGCATAGGTCATTGCTGTTCTTTCTTACTGTGCTGTGGTGTCAACATTTCTAAGTGTCCATAGAACTACTCTGGGCCTGAAGATACGATCAGTTTTTATAAAGGGTTTGTGTACTCTCAAGAAATGGGTTTGTACTCCATCCGTTTTATTTGTTAACTTGTTTTTAAATTACTTTATTCAAGTTCATACTTTCTCTGTTGTTTACTTTGCAGTTCTTAACCTGGGGGGTCTGCAGACTTCCTAGGAGTCCACGAGTGTGCAGGTCTATTGTAGAGGCGGCGTGGGGGTGGAACAAAGCTGGGGGGTTACAAACGTGAATGGATTATTTGGGGGTCAGGGGTCTCTAGCATTCACCACATTCTGGAAAGGCCTGTGAGCCCCAAAACAGTTAGTAACACTCACTGACATGATCAAATCGTAGTCTGATTTTGTGTTTTTTACTGTTATTTGTCTCACTTCAATTTGTTTCTATTTTATGTTCGTCATTGCAGTGTTAGATGTGCAGTTTTCTCTAGTTCTTTTTGAGAAATAGGCAGGGTATCACTAAGTAAGTACCAGGATATTTGGAGCATGTATATTTGATAGTTATATTGAAAATTGTCCTTTCTCTGCCCTCTTTGCCTCTTTTAGTGCTTCTAGCTTAAATTTTTTCTTTTCCAGATACCATAATTGAAGCCCCTTGCTTTTTTCGATTTGCATCTGCATGAGAGTCGATTTCACTCAGCATTTTATTTTTAAAATTTGTGTATATATTTTGCTGTATAACTTATAAACAGCAAAGTGTTGGATTTTATTTTCTGATTCTATAATTCTTTTTCTTTTTATGCAAGAAGATCTCATATCACAATTTAGAGATCATATCATATCATAATTTATCTTCATGCTTATATTTTATTTTACTTTTAAAGATTTTATTTATTTATTTGACAGAGAGATCACAAGTAGGCAGAGAGGCAGGCAGAGAGAGAGGGGAAAGCAGGCTCTCCGCTGCGCAGAGAGCCCGATGCGGGGCTCAATCCCAGGACCCTGGGATCATGACCTGAGCCGAAGGCCGCCCAGGCGCCCCATGCTTATATTTTAATATAGACGAACTCACTTAACCCAAAAAAGGCCATGCTCATTTAAACCCCATCTCTAGGAGTTATTCACTACGTGTGGAGTATATTTCTGGGGAGCCTGAGGGTCTGCCGTTGGGCACACTTGCTCCTTCCTGCCTTGGTGAATGCCAGGCTCTGTCCTGAGCCCACTCTTAAAGTCAGCCTCTGGCTGCAGTGCTCTTGGCTTTAACCCGGGGGAATGATGCCTCTTCACAGCCCTGTGGAGCTCAGAAGGGTTAGAAATACAAACCTGCATGGCAAACTGGGGGCATAGAAGATTGAAATGTTTCTTCAATTTTTGGTTCTTACTCCCAAAGTTCTTTCAACATAACTTGGAATGGTACATTGTGGTTTACTTTTTTAGAAAACACTGCCAGACGTAGCAAAGAATTAGACCTCACACTCCCTGCGTGAACGTGTATGGTCATCTGGACGAGAAGCAGGAACCTCCATCCCATAACCCCCATCCCCATCAGCTGTCTGTCCAGGTGGCTCCCTTGTCAGCCTTCCCCTTTCCCCTTCTCCTGTGGTGGCAGGGGGAAGCACTGTCACAATTGCAGAGGCTTGAAAATATGGTCACTTGGCCCCTCTTGCGGCAGGTGGGGAAACGGAGGCCATGACTTAGCGGAAGTGAGGTGCTTTAGTGTCACATCTTCCCAGCAGCCGTGGGAAAGAATAATTCCTGAGGTTCTGCTGCAGCCTTGGGCATTGGGCAGCTCTTGCCAGGACTTTTCAGGTGGCAAGTGGTTTAGTCACCACAAGCCAAAGTGAAAACCAAGTATTCTCTGTCCGCCCAGAGCTGCTCAGCCCTTGGGGACAAGTGGACGTTCACCAACATTACACAAGGTAGATATATGTATTTGCCAGAATGCCAATGCACAGATTTACTGGGGGTGGGGAAAGAGAAGCCCTTTTCTTGTCGGAGAACCCCATCTTCAGTATCTAACAACCCAGGCCACCGCATCAGAAGGTTGCCTGGTGAGCGTGGAATTGGGGTGTCAGGATGTGGACCATGCCTCCTGCACCAGAGACCATACCCTTGCACAGTACTCAGAATGCTGGTGGGGGGCACACGCTGAAGACCCTCCAGGGTCCACGGCCTCCCCCCCCCCCGCCCCCCGTGGGTGCCTGCCTTCTGAGGTCCAGAGTGCCTTCTGGTGGCCGCCTGCAAACATGTGGAAGGCTGTTAGGGGAGCTCCCTAAGTGAAGTGTCTTTCAATCCCCGCTTCCTTTCACCACCACCCTGAGCCAGGCTTAGTCTTCTCCCTGGAAATCACCAGAAGCACCACCGTTTCTGCCCTCTGGACCTCACCTAGGTCTTCCAGGTCCTGGAACCCCTGAAGTGAGAAAGAGTCACAAGCAACCAAGTAATAATGTGCTCCTTATGTAACCCTCCCATTGCCTCATCTTTCAGAAAAGGAAGTGACCCCTTCTGTGGTTCTGGATGGGTCTTCTCCCAGGACCGCAGCCACCCTCAAAAGTGAAGTGCTGTCCCGGGTCGTACTGGGGGTGGAAGGGGGGCACAGTTGCCTTCCTGGAGGCTGGTGGGGATTTATGCAGGTCTTATAAATAAAGCCCAAGGCCTCTCCCTCCCTCTGATAGCCCATCTTGGGAGTTCCCCAATAGGGGCCTCCCTCTCTGCCCATCTTCCTTTTTGCCTGAGTCCTGGAGGGGAGGGACCTGCCACCATGTCCCACAGTGGGCTGGAGACAGGAGCCTGTGCTGTGTGAAGGAGACTTACTCTTGCCTGTTGTGCATAGCCAGGATTTTTTTTTCAGCACGCATTCACCTGTTCTTTTCTCCAGATTGCTGATTTCAAACCAAGAGCCAGATACCACCTCCTCTTCTGCCTTATCATTCACTCATCCCCACCCCAAAAATCTGGCCCTTAATCTCTTGATGCCACCTCGTCCCGGCATTTGATCGCTGCTACCCAGGGCTGCTGCCATCCACTCCTGGCCCACCGCAGGGCCTCCCACCACTGGCCTGACTTCCCCTCCACGTCCAAGAGATCATTCTGACTCAGTCGATGGGCTCACTCCCTTCCTCAAACACCTCTGTTTGTTTCTGTTTAAACCTCTGTTGAGGCCAGCCTGTAGGCCCTTCCTGATGTGACCCTTCCTCCTCACCCAGGCCTTCCACATGCCAGGCACTTTGAATCTCTCTGTTCCCAAACATGCCTTCCTCTGGCAGGAAGAGAGGAAGGGTGCCCTTCAGGGGACAGTTGTCTCCCACCCACAGAAAGAACATGGGCTGAAGATGGGGCATCTTTCTCCAGGGTTAGCTATTCTGAGGAGGCCAGGTTCCCCCAGTGTGCCCTTCCCGGCCCTGTGCTGTATTTCAGGTGTCAGGTGCAGCTGGACCAGGGAAGAAGGCCAAGTTTAGGGTGAAGGTCAACACTTCGGTTAGTGAAGAATGAGAAGAGACATTGGGCCCAAGATAGGGTGACTGTCATCCTCTATGTCTCACTAGGACACTTCCACATCATCTCAAGACCTGGCACATTTACATATCTCCTAAAAGTGACTTCACAAGCACCCCGGGAGCCCCCAGCTATGGTTTTGCCTGAGCCCACACCCTCCACAGCCTGGCTCCCACCCAGGATACCCAGGGCTCTCAGATCCTCACAGTGACTGAATCTCATCTCGTCCTTGGTTTCTTCCCAGTGTGACGGAGCCAGGGCCCAGCAGGAATCTTGAGGGAAAGCAGGTTCATAGAGTGAAGTGGAGAGCCTGGAGTCCGTTTCAAGATTATAACAGGAGACCTCAGCGTTTTGTGTCCTCAGGCACCAATGTTGAGATGCCAGCAGGAGCCCGTTGCCCCAGAGTACCTGGAGCAGGGGAGTGAAAGGGAGGAAGACGAAGAGATCCGCCAATCCACGGGGACAGAGGAGAACTGGGCTGGGGCAACAGGGGGGGAGGGGTCCCCTTTTCTGAGACCTCAGTGCCTTCCAGAGGCTAAGCATCTGACATGAAGCAAGGGGCCACCAGGGGGCGCCAGGAGCCCGTCCTGTAGAGCTACTGGGAGCAGGACCTCGCCCCCAGCCTGGTGCCCCCCAGCCTACCAGGCCTCCAGTAGCTCCCTCCCCTCCCCCCTCTCCACCCAAGCAGATCCAGCATCTCCTCTCCTCTCTGCTTCAGCCATGCCACTGGTCTGAAGCCAGACCTGCCTGGGGGAAGCCCGCCTCCAGCTCTGGAGTCCCAGGAGGCCAAGCCTGGGGACTCTTACTAGATGCATTGGTGCTGCCTGATTTTTACACATCTCTGCCAGTAACTAATAGGAGGAGAGGGCAGTGAATGAAAAAAGGCTAGAGAGGACTTGAACAAGTTCACCTCACAGCCATCCGCGGAGCAGACCGTGCCAAGTGCAGAATACACATTCTTCCCAAGGACACGTGGAACAAAAGTGGCACATGCTGGGCTAGGCCGAAGTACAGATTATGTTCTTGGAATACAGCACAATGATGCTAGAAACCATACACGTGTAGCAGGAAAAGTGGGGTTGCTCTGCTGCCTAGCCAGGATTTACAGGCTGGGACCCCAGCAGCAAGAATGTGTTTCTCATACACACAACTTTAGGCTCTGCTAGTTGACACGTTTTCGTTCCCAAGAGAAGCATGCTTTCTCTGTGTCTCTTTCACAGACAGGTCTGTGAATCATCAGTCTATTCAGTTATTTTTATTTTATTTATTTATTTATTTTTTAAGATTTTATTTATTTATTTGACAGAGAGAGATTACGAGTAGGCAGAGAGGCAGGCAGAGAGAGGAGGAAGCAGGCTCCCTGCCGAGCAGGGAGCCCGATGCGGGCCTCGATCCCAGGACCCTGAGATCATGACCTGAGCCGAAGGCAGAGGCTTTAACCCACTGAGCCACCCAGGCACCCTATTCAGTTATTTTTAAAGGGAGAGAGAGCGAGCAATCATGTGTGGGAGAGGGAGGTGGGGTGGGGGGAGGGGCAGAGGGAGAGAGGAAATCTCACCCAGGTTCCACACCCAGCATGGAGCCCAACATGGGGCTTGCTCTCACAACCATGAGATCATGACCTGAGCCAAAATCAAGAATCAGATGTTTAACCGACTGAGCAACCCAGGTGCTTCTACTTTTAAGATTTTATTTTATTTTATTTTATTTTTTTTTTTTTAAAGATTTTATTTATTTATTTGACACACAGAGAGAGATCACAAGTAGGCAGAGAGGCAGGCAGAGAGAGAGGAGGAAGCAGGCTCCCTGCTGAGCAGAGAGCCCGATGTGGGCCTCGATCCCAGGACGCTGAGATCATGACCTGAGCCGAAAGCAGAGGCTTTAACCCACTGAGCCACCCAGGCGCCCTAAGATTTTATTTTTTAAGTTGTCTCTATACCCAGCATAGGGCTTGAACTCACAACCCTGAGATCAAGAGTTGCCTGCTCGATCAACAGAGCCAGCCAGGTGCCATGTATGCATTTATAACAGCCCCCCTCCGTTTCCCTACAATCTAACGCTAGATGTATTAAGAGTGGGTAACCTTCTATTTTGATATCCAAGTTACAGGATATCAAATGGGTGTGTGTGTGTAGTGACAAAGATTCTTTCCTTGACCAAACTACAGGCAGGATCCTGAACCTTCTTCTAGGCCCACCTGTACATTTCCTTCTAAAATTTGTTTTTGTTTTTGTTTTTTAAAGTAGGCTCTACACTCAGCATGGAGCCCAACATGGGGCTTGAACTCAAGGCCCTGAGATCAAGACCCAAGCTGAGATCAAGAGTCAGACACTTAACTGACTGAGCCCCCAGGCCACTCCATCTAAAATCTGTTTTTTAGCAAGAACTCTCCAAAGCTAGTTTTACCAGAATCACTCACCCTTGATACTGATTAGGTTCCTCATCCTCCTCCATCCCCCAGGGGAGGTCTGATCGTCCCAGCCTGTCTTTAGCAAAGAATTGGGTTAGGTCGGGTTAGCCAGAATCCCCCTTACCCATGGTGTCCCCTCCTAGTAATCTTCCATCCACTGCCCCTCACCCTGCTCTTTGGCAACAAATGCTCACTTGCCTGTGCTGTGTTTGAATTGAGCCTGGCTCTATACTGTCTCTTTGCCCCTATTGCAGTAGTTCCTGGATAAAACCTGTTTTTGCCACTTTAATTTGTTGACCTTAAAAATAAGGCAGTCACTGTTATTTTACCAGCAAAAATGACATTATATATCACAGAGAATTGTAATTTGTGACCAGTAAGCTATGGCAAAAATCATAGGCTAGTCCAGCAAACAAAGCAGAGGAACATTATTTCATGGAAAAGAAAGAGGATGTTGGGACGGACTGTTTTAAATGAAAGTCCATTGGAGAAAGGGAAGAGTTCAGGGTGGTGGCCAATTTTCACTGCCTGAGTTGCTGGGTAGATTTTTTGTAGGAAATGTAATGTACGTCTCTTCCTGTGGGCCTGTAATTGATGATTCTTTCCTACTGAGGATTCTTCTTTGGGGGGGGTGTCTGTAGTTGACAACTTTTTTTAAAGATTTTATTTATTTGACACAGAGAGAGAGACAGTGAGAGAGGGAATACAAGGAGGGGGAGTGGAAGAGAGAGAAGCAGGCTTCCCACCAAGCAGGGAGCCCGATGCGAGGCTCGATGCAGGGCTCGATTCCAGGATCCTGGGATCATGACCTGAGCCGAAGGCAGATTCTTAATGACTGAGCCACTCAGGTGCTCTTGTAATTGACAACTTTTGAGTCAAGTGGTATGGCACCAGAACTTCCCTTTTCTGGAGTCCCGACTCCATCTCAGCGAGGTTTTCCCTTTATCAATGTTCACATTTCCTTCTTCTTTTTTTAAAAAATATTTTATTTATTTATTTGAGAGAGAGAGAGAGAGAGAGAGAGAGAGAGAGAGAGAGAGAGTAAGCAAGAGCATGAGAGTGGAGAAGGTCAGAGGGAGAAGCAGACTCCCCATGGAGCTGGGAGCCCGATGTGGGACTTGATCCCGGGATTCCGGAATCATGACCTGAGCTGAAAGCAGTCACTTAACCAACTGAGCCACCCAGGCGCCCCCTTCTTCTTCTTCTTCTTCTTTTTTTAAGATTTTATTTACTTATTTGGCAGAGAGAGAGAGAGAGATTACAAGTAGGCAGAGAGGCAGACAGAGAGGAGGAAGCAGGCTCCCCGCTGAGCAGGGAGCCCGATGTGGGGCTCCATCCCAGGACCCTGAGATCATGACCTGAGCCGAAGGCAGAGGCTTAATCCACTGAGCCACCCAGGCGCCCGCCCCTTCTTTTTGATCAAGATCTTTCTCTGAAAACATTGCTGACCAAGAGTCAGATTTTCTTAAATTCATTGGCCTTTTGTCCCCTGGTGCCAGGAAAGACCTTTCCTGGGTGTCATGTGTCAGTCACATTGGAGAGAAGTTGTACCAGTTGGAAACCTAGAGATCTTGTTTGAGTAACCAGGAGGGGGAATAGGAGAACTCTCAGGCACTTCCCATCTGTAGTCACCTCCTCCTTGGGTACATTGTTTTTACAAAGGTTTGACACCCAACAAGTACAGAATCAAAAGTCACAGGACAATTCCAAATTGCATGATGAGCCTAAGGTTTCAGAGCCCTGAGCCCTAGGTCAGAAAGCAGCCAGCTAAATATATTTGTTGGCATTTATTTCCACTTAAGGGAGAAAATTTCCTCTTGTAGAGGCAAACTTGGCGTCACGTATGCCTTTTGGAAGTCCCCACGTAAAGCAGCCATGAAAGCGAAATAATGAATACTGTAAAAGCACCCTTACTTGCAATTAACCAAGTGCATTCGAGACAATGTAATGCAGGCACAAATGTGAACCAATAGCTGATGAATTTTTCGCAAAACAGCAAAACTTCGAAGACATTTTAAAACAGCACTCAGTTATCTCAAACTGGAACAGAATGTCTTATCCATGATTCAGTCTAACAAAGAAATTCAGAAACCATGAATTTGGATAAGAATCCAGAGTCATTCGATGATCCAGATAGAAAAGAGAAACTTCTGTGAATCTGGAAACTTCTAACAGGCCTGGTCTGGATATCTTGGCAAAGTGGTCTCGTCGGATGTTGTGTGCTTCAAATCCAGGCCACCAGATGCTGTGCAGGTCCAGAGGAGGTTTGGTGCTTTCTTTACATGTTACGTGAATCCAAGAGTCTGCTCCCTGGAGTTTGGTGGCACAAGGGATGGTTAGTGGTACCTGATAAGGACCTTTCCAGCAAGGCTGAAGAGTTTTTCCGGAGGTGTCTTTTCCAACAGACAAAATCTCCAGTCTGCAAGGCATAATGCTTAAGAACTTCATCTCTTGGGAGTGCACAGTGAAAAGACTGCTTTACCGAAGCATGGTTATTTGTTTTTGCTTTTTAAGATTTTATTTATTTATTTGACAGAAAGAGAGACAGCGAGAGAGGGAACACAAGCAGGGGGAGTGGGAGAGGGAGAAGCAGACCTCCCGCTGAGCAGGGGCTCAATCCCAGGACCCTGGGATCATGACCTGAGCCGAAGGTAGACGCTTAACGACTGTGCCACCCAGGTGCCTCAGCATGGTTATTTTTAATAGAAGCAACTAAACCCTTACAGTACCGAAATAGATCTCTTTTATCAATTATGGGTCAAAGGACACAGGTGCCAAGTGCATTTGATGTCTTGGGATTATCTCAAAGGGTGAGAGTGTACAAGTTCCAAAGGGGGTAGATCTGAGATTTAGAAGGTCCAGTGGCAATGCTTTCGCCCATGTATTTGTAGGGTCTCTACCAATTTTGCCAGTCATGTCTTAATAGTGCCATTAGTATATTCAACTAACCCTAAGGACTGAGGACGGTATGCACCACGGAACTGTGGTTAAAACTGGCCAAACACACTTGCTGAAGGACCTGGTGGATAAAACAGGTTCCCTGGTCACCATGAAGTTCTAGAGGGGTTCCCCCAACAGGCAAAAAAAAATTTTTTTAAGATTTTATTTATTCATTTCTTAGAGAGAGAGAACACAAGCTGGGGGGAGCAGTAGACTCCTCGCTGAGCAGAGTCCGATGTGGGACTCGAGCCTAGGACCCTGGGATCATAACCTAAGCTGAGGGTAGACACCTAACAGACTGAGCCACCCAGGCATCCCAGGGGTAACTTTTTCTAAGAGAATTTTAGCTCCAGAAGAAGCAGCAGCCTGTCTACAAGGGAAGGTATCAGCCTAATGAGAAATCATACAAACCATGACTGAAACATATTCCTATCCCCCAAACTGGGGAAGCTGTACGAAATCCATTTGCCAAACCTCAAATGGTCCAGCGGGCAGTTCAAAGTGTCTGGGCACAGTTTAAACAGGGTTTGACAGCTGGGACAAACGAGGTAGGCAACTTTTCCAGCCTTATTAGTATTTCCCCACCAATATTGGCTCATGAATGCCACAATTTTGTCAGTACACCAATGGTTTAATGTATGTACAGTGGTAGGTAGTAGAAAATTCAGCATTTCTGATCAGGCCGGATTGTTATTTCATCTACATAAGAGTTCTTACTGTTTATCAAACAAACAACTGTTAAATTTCCAATTTTGTTTTTCCTTTTTGGGGGCCAATTGTTGGGTGTCAATTTTTCCAGATTATCATTTGGGAAAACATCTCTTTGGATGACAGAGGTTTGGGTATTTCTTTTCCCTTCTTCCTTCCTTCCTTCCTTTCTTTCTTTCTTTCTTTCTTTCTTTCCTTCTTTCTTTCTTTCTTGTCTTCCTTTCTTTCTTTCGGGGACAGAACACATGCAGGTCAGGAGGAGGGGCAGAGGGAAAGAGAGAATCCCAAGCTGACTGCCTGCCAAGCATGCAGTCCCACACAGGGCTCGATCCCACAACCCTGAGATCATGACCCAATCCTAAATCAAGAGTCAGATGCCCAAACAACTGAGCCACCCAGGAGCCCCAGGAGAGGGAGAATCTTAAGCAGGGTCCACACCCAGCACAGAACCCAGTGCAGAGCTTAACCTCACGACCCTGAGGTCATGACCTGAGTGGAAATCAAGAGTAGGACGCTTAACCCAGGCACCCCTTGGCTGGCTTTTTTGATTACCATTGTTAAATTCCAGAAAATGATTTCCCCTTTTGATATTTCCTAAGAAATCTTGGCCCCCAAAATGGTTAGGAGCAGAGGAACTAGGGAGAAAAGGGTGGGCATCTCTCAAAGGACCTGAGCCATAAGGGGATGGGTTCTGAGACAGGAACTTTTCAAGGTTTATTAGAGCCCCCCACTATTTGAACTGCATCAGTACTCTAACGCAGGAGCTGCTTTACAGCGGTGGCTTTGAGCCCCAAGAGTGTAGCTCCAATGTCAATAACAACGGATTTATTGCCAATTTGGAGTGCTGTTTCTCCGAGCCCATTAAGAGGGAAAACTGGGGACGGCCCCAATATTGGGAACTAGGAGGACACTGGAGAAGCTGGCTAGAGAGCTGAAGGCACCTGGAGCACTTAAGTTTGTAACAATCTTTTCCCCCATGTTCTGGCTCTTTGCTGTGAGGACTGGTCATAGTTCCCCGTTCCATCCTGGTCGTCTTAACTAAAAGAGGAAGATCCCAGTTCAGCCCCAAAAGAAACATAGAGTTAAGGCTCTTCCAGGGTTTCGAACAGCTAAAGGAAGACCAGGATTTTCTTTGAAAACAAGCTCACATTGATTACAATAGTCACAAACAGGTTCATAAGATTTGCACTCAAGCCTGGATTTCGTTCCCATCGACAGGCTTACAAAAAGCTACTGCGATCTTCCAGCAGAGGTTGTCAGTGACTGTTCTAACATCTTTGCCAAAAGTTAGGTTTTGTTTTGCTCTCTCAGGGTGTTCCCTTCGGGCAAGTTTCCTCCCCCAGTGTTTGGCCTGGCTCTCACCAACCAGCACTGGACTGATTCATCAAAATCTGAGAAATCAGGTTGGTAAGTTTGAAGAACTCTCTTGCATTCCTCAGCAAACCTATGGGGGTCCTCGGTCGCTTTAGGAAACTCTGATTATGGCTCTGAATCCAGCCTTAGTCTGGGGAACAGAAGATATTTGGGATTTATTTGGATGCTCAGAAGATTAAGCTTAAAGGGACAGGTTCTGTAGGTTCAAAGGCAGAGGGAGGGGGAGAGGTTCTGGGAATTTTGACAGGATAATTGGAATGGGGAAACAAGGACATTGAGCAGATACAGATGGGAAGGAGGATGGTGGCACCAGAAGCAGGGCCTGAGCATAAGCTGGCTGCTTTGTGTTTGGAGATAAAACAGGGAAAAGAGGCCTCAGAAGCCCTTTTGGCTTTTTGGGCATGGCTGCCCAATTCAGTTTTGAGAAAAGGAAATTTGGGGAAAATTCCCCATAATGGTCACAGTGGCCCCCAATTTCCCATAACGGCCATGGCTGTCCTAAATGACTTTGTGTTAAGTGAGTCCATTTAGTTAGAAATGTGCATGACGAGGGAGCACAGTTCTTAAATATAACACTAGCCTGCATCCCAGAAGGGAAGGGCCCTCTTAAAGCATTTTGAGGACTGGGATCCCATTTCTTGGAGATTTTTTTTTTCCTATGGCAGAAAGAAAAAAAATCATCAACAGCACAGTTCCAATAGGAACAGCCTGTTTCCAAAAGGAATCAGACTAAGAGCTAGGACAGTTTCACTAGAAACAGACGGGTTCTAAAAAGAAGTTAGACCAAAGGCCTAGCGAGTACTCTCAAGAAAGAGAATGCTCCACAACAGATCCCAAATGAAGTCTGCAGAGCTCAAAATGCAGAAAGTGGAGTTCAAAATCCAGGCAAGACTCACCCTCAGACTCCAAGGTCAGCAAGAAAGCAGCAAGCTCCGTGGGTACCAGTACCTGTTTGCCCACCAGCCTCAGAGAGGTTGGGGGTCTTCTCTGGATCCCACTTCTGATCTCCAAGTACTGTTGACCTTAAAAATAATACGGTCCGTTTATTCTAGTGGCAAAAATGGGTTTGATAGGGAATAGCAGAGAACTGCAATTCCGGACAAGCAAGCTAGGGCAAAAACCATACGTTAGTCCAGCAAACAAAGGAGAGGAACATCACTATGTGGAGAAGGAGGAGGAAGTTGGGAGGGCTTGGTTTGAAGGAGAACACACTGGAGAAAGGCAAGCGTTGGGGGTGATGATGGTTTCTCATTGGCTGAGTGGCTGGGGTGGTCAGTTTCTTGTAGGAGATGCAGTGTACATACAGCTTTCTCCCTTGGGGCCTGTAATTGGTGATTCTTTCCCGTCGATGCTTCTGGTGGGGGTCTGTAATTGACAACCCTTAGGTCCCGGGGTAAGTCAGAGAGCTCCAGCCACTCCATTTCAGCAAGCTTCCCCCTTATCAATTTTCACAAACTTCTGTTCAGCTCCGGTTGTTGTTGTTGCTGCTGGTGGTGGTGGTGGTGGTGTGTGTGTGTGTGTGTGTGTGAGTCAGCTAGGAGAGGAGTGAACGTCACCTACATACCTTTTCATTTGCTCACATACACAGACACCTACACACACTCACACACCCTCAGATTGGCATTTCCTCCTCCCCTCACACTCCTGTTCAAGCCTCACACTCTTTCACTCTCATTCATTGGTCCTCTGGAGCCAAGGGAGGATCCTTACTATACATGGAAGGACCTCAGCTTTGGAAGAGAACCCCACGCAGGATGGGAACCTGATGGGAGGGTGCCCGGCGCCCGTGATGCCCCGTGGTTTGATGGGAGGAAGGGTTCCTTGGGTTCCGGGACCCTTCTGCCTTCAACCCCAGAAGCCGGGCTGCCCTGCTGGCAACTGAGGGGCGACCTGGAGAGGGCCCTCTCTCTGGGCACGCCGCTGGCCCCGCTTCTGCCCAGACTGTGGTTCCGGGGGCCCGCCGGGTCCCATCCCGTTCTAGCCTCCGTCTGTCTCCCCTGGGCTCCCGGACTCGCCTCACCCTCCTCGGCCACCAGGGGTCTCTGTCCTATCGCTAGAAGGGCAGGGAGGAGCTCCCGCGCGCGCGGACCCGAACAAGCGGAGACCAGGACGGTGGGGTGGGCTCAGCGACTTCCGAGCGACACCACGGGGAACTGAAGCTCGAGAGACCAGGGTCACACTAGGCGGGGCAGAATGGGGACCGGGATGGCGGGGCTTAATGCCAGGGGGCTTTACCGGGTTCTCAATGCCGCGGCGGGGGCGGAGGGGGGGATGCGCACCGCCGGGCAGCAACCTGTGAGCATCGACGATCCAAGGAAGGGCGGGAATATGGGGCCCCCGGGCGGTGGTCTGTCTCCAGGCCGCAAATGAGAGCCCGCTGCAGCTCAGAGTAAACATGACCATAGACGCCCAGTGTTCCCGCAGTTGCAGGAATACGGAGGCCCTGTGCTCCTGCGGTTCCAGGTCTGGTGTGCGTCCCCCAGAAGCGCCAGGGTTCCCTGAGCCAGTGTTTGTGGAGGAACCGGAACTGCCCCAACGTTCATCCATCTACCGGGGTGACCAGGACCGTGCTGTTTATTGACCCACCGAGCCATCCTGCTCAGTGGTTAGATCCCAGTTCCTACCTGTGTAGGAAGTTAGAAGGAGTAAGACATGTCCACGTGATGTTTGGGTGCATTGGAGAACTTGGAATAAAATGCAACGTGCTCAGCATTAACTGCAGGGCCCCAGGGACACACTGGCTCCCTCTCCTGCCCCTCCCTTCCACGGATGGGGCTACACTGACCTTCTTGCTATTCCTGCAACTGCTCAGGTACACCCCACCCCAGGGCCTTTGCGCTTACTGTTCCTTCTGTAGGGAGCATTCTTCCTGAAGCACCTACCTGGGCTGGTCCTTTCACTTCCTTCAGGAGTGGCCTGTCCTGACCATCCATCTAAACCTACAGTTGTCACTCTCTCCCCCTTAACCCCTTCCTTTCCCTAAGGAACCCATCACACCACATATTACAGCAGAACGTATTGTTTGTACTGACCTCTGCCACTCCCTGGAGCTTTGCTCTGGGACTTGGTCTCTGACGCCTCAGCCATGTCCAGGCCCTATAGCACTGCCATGCTTCAGAGCAGATAAGTTTCTACTTCGGGAATGAATGACGCTGGGTTTCTTTCCAGAAAGTAGGGAGTACATGGGACTAGGGGGCAAAGGCAGGAACAAGGGGAGTCCAGCTTGACCGGTTGTTTTTCTTTATTTCTTTTTTAAGAAATACATTTAAGATTTTTTTAAGATTTAATTTTTTTTAAGATTTTTTTAATTTTTTTTAAGATTTAATTTTTAAGATTTAATTAATTTATTTATTTTGAGGGAGAGAGAAAGAGAGAGAAGTGGGAGGAGGGACAGAAGGAGAGGGAGTAGCAGGCTCTCCACTGAGCAGTGAGCCCGATGTGGGACTCGATCCGAGGACCCTGAGATCATGACCTGACCTGAAGGTAGCCGCTTAACCCACTGAGCCACCCAGGCGCCCCGACGAGTTGTTTTTCTTCTCTTAGTGAAAGATCAGAGTTGGTTGACCACAGATTAAGATCTGATGCTTCTGTGTGTGCCACATCTATGTCAGTGTCCTTGGTATTTTTGTGACCCCCCCCATCTAGCATGGAGGAGAACCCTCTCAGGGACCCCCTGGTCTGGAAATTCCTCTTCCCCGTGCCTTCTCCCTGCATGGTAGGCTGTGCACCCTGTGTGTGAGGGACTGAGAGGTAAGAGGCTATCACCTCCTCTGCCCCAGACCCTCCCCTGGGAGAAGGCCCAGCCTCTGGGTTCTGGCAGAATCCTGGGAACCAGTGTGTGTGTGTGTGTGTGTGTGTGTGTGTGTGTGTGTGAGAGAGAGAGAGAGAGAGAGAGAGAGAGAGAGAGAGAGAATGCTGTACAGAGACACTCGGGATATCTTGGCCAGGAATGTATCTGGGACGCTGTGCGGCGCATGGAGGATAGTCAGGGGAGGTGGTGACATCCCTGTGTGCATGACACTTCTGCACTGTGTACTGTGACCTCCGGGCTGGGCTTCTGACCCCTGGGCCATCCACTGCTGATAGGCCCAAGCTCCTCTCCTCAGGTGTGGACCTGAGGTTCCTTGGGCTGGGCCAGTGCTAGGAGGGTAGTCCTGGCCTGTCAGAAGGGACCTGGGATGTCGGGTGTAGGGGAGTGGGCTCACTCTGCTCCCCCAGACCTGGAAGGAGGAGTAGCAGGAGGGGGTGCTGAAGACAGTATCTTGTTAGCTGAGTTGCAGAGGTAGTGAATTTCTTACAGAAGATTCAAGATAGGTCTGGTCCATTTGGGGCCTGTAATTGGTTATTCTTTTCTGTTGATGATTCTTCTGTGGGGGTCTGTAGCTGACCATGCTTCCTGAAATTGACATTGAGTAGTAGGGTTCCCCTTTCCAGCCTCGCCTTCTATCCTCTCAAGTCCACTTTATTATATTTTTCAATTTTATTTATTTATTTGAGAGAGAGAGAGGGTGAGAGAGAGCACAAGAGCGGGTAAAGTCAGAGGGAGAAGCAGGGACCCCAGTGCGGGACTCGATCCCGGAACTCTGGGATCATGACCTGAGCCGAAGACAGGCTCGACCAACTGAGCCATCCAGGTACCCTCGAGTCCACTTTAGTGAGGTTTCCCTTTACTGATTTGCCCAATGACAAGAGCCAACTGAGCCAGGATGTGCTTAAATGTGCTTCAGTGTAAATGTGTCCAGAAGCAATGCTGAGTCATAGGGTACAGGTCACAGAGCTGGAGCCCAGTGGAGGGGGTGGTGCCTCAGGACCAGGGACATAAAAGCATCATGTGAGAGAGAGCCACAGGGCTTTGAGTCTGGTAGCCAGGATCACAGTGGGATCCAGGCAAGGCCTTCGCCCCCTGTGGACCTCAGTTTCTCCTGTGAAAGCTGGGTGTGTGGAGCCCAGTCTCTAAAGTCCCTTCTGGGCTTCCCCAGTGACCCCCACCCCCAACTCCTCTCTGGCTCCTGGGGTAGCCAAGACCCCTGATGGGCCTGACAGCCCAGGCTCTAATACCCCTTCTTACCAGGGTGGAGGCACCAGGCCTCCCCTCCAACCTCGACATCAAGGGCAGGTGCCCCAAGGAAGCCTCAGAAACAGAGGGGCACATGTGTTATCTGGGGCAGAGGGGACCAACTCCCCTCCTTGGGTCCCGACTGTGGGGACCAACCGCAGGTCCTCTGGTGCCTTCCCAGAGCCCCACACGTGTAGGTTCCACGGCCCCTGGCCCACAGCCCCCCATTCCAGCATTCATATCCTCCCAGCCCCCTCAGAGCAGCCAGAGGCCGAGCTCACAGCCCTGAGCCTTCTCCTCCTACCTGGGGCTCGGTGCTGCCACGGAGACACGGAGTAATCACTGGGGAGAGGGGTCTGAGACCTCCCGAGGAGGGACCACCCCATGGTGCGAGCCCCAAGGAGCTGGGAAGAGGCCTCAGAGCTCCCTCTGCCCCCTGCCTCAGAGCAGAGCCGAGGTCAGAGTGGGACTGGTGGGAGGACAGTGTCCTCAGGTGTGTCTCTGTCCACGCCCCGACTGTCCCTTCCTTAGGATCTAGGCAGGACTTCCGGGCTCTGGGGGGTGCGGGGGGTGGGTAATGCCTTTCTGGAAGTCAGTCTGTAACATGCCTCCAAAGCCTTAGACAGGCATGACCTTCCACCCATGTGGTGATGGTCAGCCAGAAGTCCGTGGTGGGACTGGTGCAAGGGATGGAGGCCAGGGCGTTGGCTGCATCTTGTATGGAATGGTGGCGGTGGTGGGACCAGGGACAGGCAGCCTGAGGGTCATTAGAACCTCGGGCTCACAATAGTGATGCACGCCCGGGTTTCCCCACCCCTGTGTGCCTGTGCTGTTCGGTGACAAAACAAGGTCTCCATCTAGCTATTGTCTGTTGTCTATCAGTCATCTGTCACCTGTCTCTCGTCTCTCGTCCGTCGTCTGTCATCTATCATCTATCGTCTCTTCGTTGTCTCTGTGAAATGCAAGGTCAAGCCTGGAAGGACATACACCAGATGCGACCAGCACAATCTCCTGGCTGTGCTGCCCACTTCTTTATACTTTACTGCTGTTTAGCTGTTTATTTTTTTAATTTTTTAAAAGATTCTATGTATTTATTTGAGAGAGCGAGAGAGAAAGCATGAGCAGGGGGAAGGGCAGAGGGAGAGGGAGAGACAGACACCTTTCTCAGCAGGGAGGACGATGCAGGACTCGATTCCAGGACCCTGGGATCATAACCTGAGCCGAAGGCAGATGCTTAACCGACTGAGCCACCTTGGCGTCCCTCTGTTTTCTTTTCAAAGAAGTTTTGAATTTCTTTTTGTAATCAGGAAAAAAAAAACCCTAAGCTGTCTCCATTTTTAAAAAGAGAATAAATGAAAACAATGTGCTGCTCAGTTCCAGGGCCCTGGAGAAAGCCTCACTCTGGGCTCCACAGGTGTTGGCAGCTGGCTTGGGGGGTGGGGGGGTGGGGGGCAGGGGTGCAGACCTGCCCAGTGTCGCCCAGGACCAGATGCAGCCAGGTGGTGGCTCGTCCATGCCAGCCCAGCCGAACAAAGGAGCCTCATCAGGTCATCAGGGCCAAAGAGCACAGACGCTGTCAAGACAGAGAAAACACACGCAGTCTCATTAGATCTACGGGAAGTTCAAAGCCAGGTGAGGCTGAGAAATAGCTGGTTCAGGGCACACAGAGGCCATGACACTACGGGAAGGAGTAAAGGGATGGCTGACCTGGGGGGCCCTGAGGTCCTGGGTGCATTCTGATTCGTAGGTGGGACGTGACAGCGATTCTGTTACTACTTTTTAAACTTTGCAGATATATTTTCTGTACACGTGTCATGGTCCTTCTAGTGCATGGTTAGAATAGAGGAAGTACATCACAACATCAGCAGTGTCTCTTCTGGGTGAAGGACAAGGGGTGAATTTTTTTCTCCTATTTGCTTTTGTGTACTTTCTACATTATTTGACTGAGCTGTTGTTATTTTTAAACTAAAGGCCAAGATGAATAAACTGTATTTTAAAAGGAACTCAGAAAACAAATAAGGAGATTTTCTGTCGTGTTGAGCTGAACTCATCACACTCGATTGCCTCCACCTGGGCCTGAAGTTTGGGGGCCCCAGAGGCACCCCAAACCTTTGTGCCAGGAGGGCCCGGGGGTAGGAGAGAAATATCTCCCCAGGCCTGGATCTTTCCTCCCAAAATTAGCCCCTCCAGGCCCTTTGTCTGACTCCCAAACCTTATTTTTCTTTAAGATTATTTATTTATTTATTTATTTATTTATTTATTTATTCGACAGAGACAGACACAGCGAGAGAGGGAACAGAGGCAGGGGGAGTGGGAGAGGGAGAAGCAGGCTTCCTGCTGAGCAGGGAGCCCAAAGTGGGGCTCGATCCCAGGACCCTGGGATCATAACCTGAGCAGAAGGCAGACGCTTAACGACTGAGCCACCCAGGCGCCCCTGACTCCCAGATCTTTGAAGGCACAACACCGAAAGGGAGCCCTAGTGTGGGCTGCGGGCTGTGGGTAACAAGGCCGTGACAGTGTGAGCCGATTACTACTCCGGAGCAGGGAGACCAATCACAGCGGAGGCCGTGCATGTATGTGGCAGGGAAGGGGCACATGGGAACTGTCTGCATCTTCCTCTCAGTTTTGCTGTGAGCCTAAAACTGCTCTAAGGTGAAGTGTTTGAAAACAATCAGCTGGCCACAGGTGTAGTTTTCTTTCCAGACTCTCAACTCCATTGCCTTGACCCTCGGGCCAGTACTGTATGGCTTTTGTTCGTGTAGCTTTTAGTAAGCTTTGAGATTGGAACTGTAAGTCATCCAGATTTGTTCTTCTTTTTCAAGATTTGTTGTTGTCGTTGTGTTGTTTTGTTTTGTTCTTCAGGGTCCTTGCATTTCTGTATGAGTCTCAGGATCAGCTTTTCCATTTCCACAGTGGAGAAGGCCACTGGGATTTGGGTAGGGTTGTTAAACCCACAGAGCGGTTTGGGAAGTATTACCGTCCTGACAAGAGCAAGTGGCCAGTCCGTGAAGAGACGGGATGGAATGTCTTTCCACTTATTTAGTAGGTCTTTTCAAATTTCTTTCAGCAACATTTCATAGTTTTCCTAAGTATTTTGTTCTTTCTGATGTGATTGTAAATGGAATTGTCTTCATTTCCTTTTTGAGATTGCTCATTGCTACTGCATAGAAATACAGATGATTGGGGCCCCTGAGTGGCCCAGTCAGTTAAGCGGCTTACTCTTGGTTTTGGCTCAGGTCATGATCTTGGCTTAGGTTTTATATTTATTCATCCCAAAGTATTTTCAATATCTCTTGTGATTTTTTTTCTTTGACCCATCGATGAGTTAGGAGTGTGTTGTTTACTTTCCACATATCTGTGAATTCACAAAATGTCCTGTATTATTTATTTCTAGTTTTATTCTGAGGAAGTCAGAGAAGATACTTTGTTTTAATTTAGTTCTTTGAATTAGTGACATTCGTTTTATAGCTTAGCAGTCTATTCTGGAGAATGTTCCACGTGCCCTTGAGGAAATGGTGTGTTCTATTGTTGGATGAGTGTTCTATAAATTTTTGTTAGGTTTGTAGTTATTAGATATGTATTATTAGGTATGTTTTATAGTGTTATATAGTTCCCCTATGTTCTTTTTTTTTTTTTTAAGAGAGAAAGGGGAGGAGGAGGAGAGAGAATCTTAAGCAGGCTCCACACCCAGCATGTAGCCCGACGTGGGGCTCTAAATAACCTGAGATCATGACCTGAGCTCATATCCAGAGCTGGACACTTAACCAACTGAGGCACCCAGGTGCTACTCCTCTATGTTCTTATTAATCCTGTCTAGATGTTCTATCCATTATTGGTGGTGGAGTATAGAATTCTCCAGCTATGATTGTAGAATTGTCTATTTCTCCCTTCAGTTATCACTTCATAGATTTTAGAGCTCTGCAATAAGGTGCACATATGTTAATTGTTATATTTTCTTGCCAATTGACCTTTTCATTAGTATATAATATTTTTCTTTGTCTCTTGTCATAATTTTTGTCCCGAAGTCTATTTTGTTTGGCACTAGTATATGTCTCAGTCACCTGCTCAAGGTCATGCACTTGGAAAGTGGTGGAGTCAGGACTAGATCCCAGGTCTGTGTGGGCTCCAAGCTCGGGCTCTTCCCACAAGCTGTGAGCTAACTCCGGGAGCAGTCGGCTCAATGACCTGCAAGATCCTTCCACACCAAGAGCACACCTGGGAAGCCCTCTAGGGTTCTTAAAGCACTTTCAGCCCTGTCTATCCTTCTAGTTGACTTTCCAGCAGCTGAGCTGGTGAAGTGGGCAGGGCGGGTACTGACCCACATCTTGGTTTCCTGTGAGGGGACAAGGCTTAGAGACATTAAGTAATGACAATGCCAAGGTCACCCTCAAGTCAGCATCAGCATCAGAACCCAAGTGTTGGGTTCAGAAACTTTGCACAGAGCGGCCAGGCACCAAGGGTCTGTGTTTCTCATAGTTAGGATCTACCTGCCCACTCACTATCTGTCCACTCATTCACCCATCTAATTACGAACCTGTCCTTGAACCCACCAATCCACCCGTTCATCTACCTATCCATTAATCATCCATCTATCCAGCCACACATCCACCCAACCACCCACATATCCATCAATCATCCACTTATCTCTCCATCTGTTCACACACCACCCACCCAACCATCCATCCACCTGCACATCCATCAATCATTCACCCCCACACACATATCTAGCTACTCACTCATCTCTGCCTTCCTTCCCTCATTTGCACTGTTGATTGGGAGCCTTGCAGTTCCTAGGTACTGAGCTGAGTCTCAGTAAAGAGTCTGCACACCCAGGAAGGGGCCGCATCCTGTGGGGGACCACCTCAAGCTTTTCCTTTGTCCGTGAGGGTCCTGCAAGGAGATGGTGAGAGTCCCTGAGGTCTGGCCTTCCAGGATTCCAGGATTCAGATCCGAGCTCAGGGAGGCAGCGAGGGGGTAGTGCCAGACCCAGGCGGGGTGGAGGAGGGGGCTGGGTGTAGGGGAAGGGAGAAGGCTCTGCTACTCCTTCCTATGAGCAGCACTAACATCCCCCTGTAGCCCCGTCTGCCCTGTCCTCTTCCTGGGCCACACCTGGCTCTGGTTGTCACCTGTCCCACGCCCCACTGACCACGGGCTCAGTTTCTCTTCCCCATACTTCCCCCCATTTATCACTTTGAGTTCTGGTTTAGGTCAAAGTTAGGATTAACTTTAGCCTGGGGGTTCCCAAGGTGGCTGGCAAGGCCACCAGAGTTGGGGAAGACAACTCAGCCCAGCCCCCTTCTGCCTCAGGGCTCACCACCCGTGGAGGCCCAGGACCTCCTTGCCCATGCCTTCATTTGGGAATCTTATGGTTTCCTGGCAGGCTGGCCCTTGGAACCTCTCACCCAGCTTTCCTTGAGCAGAGGGGAAGGCTAGGGTGCAGAAAGGGGAAGCAACTTGCCCAGGGTCACACAGCATGTCAGAGGTGTCCCCTGGGCAAGAGCCCAGGAGATGACAGCAATAGCTGTTGGCTGCCGAGGGTCACCCTAGGTCAGGTACGTCGCAGGCATCATCTTGAATCCCCACACCCACCCTGTGGGGGAGAGACGAGTTATCTCCCTCTTGTACAGACGAGGAAACTGCGGCCCACAGAGGGGATGCAAATCACACAAATTCAAGGGTGGAGAAGGCTTGCGTGTGGGTGGGGGCCCCTGCCTGCCTGACCCTGGGGCCTGGGCTCTTACCATAGAGTCTCTCCGAGGCCTTTTGCCTGCCAGCCCTCCCTCCCTCCTCTCAGCCGTGGGCTAGAGTGACTGTCACTGGAGTCTGCAGTCCCGGCTCAGCCTGACATCCACTCTTGGGCCTCCTTTCTGCAGCCCTGAAAGGGAGCTGGGGCTGCAGAATGACAGAGGGAGGTCAGCCCGTGTGAGCATGTGTGGTGCCTGGCAGAGGGCAGCCCTCCACACAGAGCACCCGTGTAAGCTCAGATGGGCCGTGTTCTCTGCTGGCCTCAGTCTCTCCATCCATCAGAAGGGAGGCCCCAGGGCGCCTGGGTGGCTCAGTGGGTTAAAGCCTCTGCTTTCGGCTCAGGTCATGATCTCAGGGTCCTGGGATCGAGGCCCACATCGGGCTCTGCTCAGCGGGGAGTCTGCTTCCTCTTCTTTCTCTCCCTGCCTCTCTGCCTACTGATCTCTCTCTCTCTGTGTCAAATAAACAAATAAAATCTTTAAAAAAAAAAAAAAGAAGGAAGTCCCAGGCTGGGAGTTGGGACACGCAGGAGCTGCTCTGGCTCACTCTGGGATGTTAACCATTTTAAGCCTCAGTTTCCCTACCTGTGAAATGGGATGATAATCCTGACTGGGTCCTCACAGAATCCCTGAGGGGCTAAGCTGAATACCTTGCGTCCCCCTGTGTTGTAAGTGCTACAGGGACAATAAACCACTCACCAGGATCAGTTGCTTTTGGAACCAAAGCTCCAGGCAGTGCCGAGGCCTTCAGTGCCCTGCCCCTGCCCCTCTGCTGGCTCCGGGGCTCTGGACACTCCAGCCCCCTGGCTGGGCTCAGCATGTGTGTTCATGCCCTTGCCCCGTCTATCCCCGGGCTATGGCACTGACCACTCCTCCGTCCCGGTGAACCTCCGCATGCCCCTGGGACCCTGCCCTGGCCTGCTTCCCAGCATCCTCGGCGCGCGCCTTCTCTGCCCAATGTTCACTGTGTCTGATTCTCCTTCCTCCTCAGGGCAGGACCCAGTGCTTGGCACAGAATCCAAGGGCTTTCTGGGTGGTGAACAGGATGGCAGTCCAGGTGGCGTGGGAGACAGGAGTCTGGGGTCTCCAGGTGGAGGGGCCAGGGGCTTCAGTGGATCTGGAGGGCACCAGCTGAGGGGTGCTATGGTCCCCCTCTGCGCCTTTGCTCATGCTGCCCCCCGGGATGCTCTCTCTACCTCTGTCCATCCAGCCCTGGGGGTCCAGCTCCCGGGCCCTGTTTTGAGATTACCACACCAAGTTGCAGCTGCTGCCAGACCACCCTTGCTGACTACTTGGGACTCCCAGTATCCCCCACCGCTTGTCTTCCTGATAGGCATCTCAGTGGTGCGGTGAGCTCTGGACCGTGCCTGAAGTCCACCCCGCCCCTGTACTTGGCCCAGTTCCCAGAGTTCCAGGTCTGGGAGCAGCAGGTGAGGAGTGACCCCATGTCCCACACCCAGCTCGGGCCAGCCATGCCTACTCAGTGCCCCTCTGAGTGACAAGTGTCAGCCTGTGTCCCCAGGTCAGAGGCGGCTCCATGCCTGGAGTTTAAAATGGTTCTCGGGGGGCCCCTCTGACGAGGGGGCAGGATCCACATGAACAGAAGATTCTGGAACAGAAGACGCCACATCTGACTGTTGACTGTGATCTCAGATCCTACCCGGCTCAGGCCTGGGCTCAGGGGCTTGGGCGGCCCTTCGTGCTGGGATGCAGGCCCCTTCTCCAGCTGGGCTTGTGGAATTTTCTGGAGCTGGACCCCTTCCCACTATGGGAGCTGGAGGTGCCTACTGCTGGGGCTGTTTCGGGCATCAGGGACTCTTGGTTTCACCAGGCCAGCTGCACTGGGGTGAGGGTGCCAGGCTTGTGGGGAGACCAGCTGTGGGCCGGGGGGCTGGTCTGAGGCTGGCTGGGGTTGGAAAAGCCCAGTGATAACGACGACAACAATCAACCACAGAGACAAACGAAACACATCCATTTTCCATGATTGTCAATCCCCTCCCTCCGGGGGTGAGGTTCCATTATTGTAAACCAGACTGCACAGAAGGGAAACTGAGGCCCTGAGCAGCCAATTTCAGCTATAGGCACCTGGCCCCCAGTCAGGGATCCTCCTGGCCTCTGGCTTCTTCCAGCTGTGTGGATGGGAGACCCCAGCCAGATGCCACCTGGCTCCTTCACCCTACTGTATTTTCTCCAAGGCACAAACCCTGTCTCCTGAGCCACACATATGTTCATGCACCTGTTAGGCTTGCTTCCATCTCCCCCAAACATGAGTTCTCCGAGCAGGGCCACACCTGCCTTGCCCCTGCCTTGCCCCTGCCTTGCCCCTGCCACGGGCCCGCACACGGGCCCATAGGTGCTCAGGGAAGAGATGCTGAGCAGGTGACTTTGCTCTGAGTCATGTCTACACCGAAACCTCATCCACGCTGGGCCTCAGTCCACACTAGAACTGAGTTGGAGCCCCTGTCTCAGTAGGGACCCCTGAGGATGGGTTTCCCCTGGATGGTCTGGGGTCCCACCTTCTCCAGCCTGCTCTGCCCTGTGGCCCTTGACCCCACACCCCTTCCCTCAGAGAGCTGCGCTCTACCACCTGGCCCACGGCAGCCTCTCTGTCCTCTGCTGGGCGTCAGGCCGGGTCTGGCTGCAGCTTCCTCTCTCCTCCCACGGTGGTCAGGAGAGCCCCCATCTCCCCACGAAGGATGGGCACCTAGTGAAGACACATGGCTGGTCCAGGCTCCGGACCACAACACACCGGGCACTGTGGATGCTCGGTGGACCCTCAGTGGCCATCAGCCCTGACATCAGATGTCCCTAGGCTGGACGCTGAGGAGCAGGAGGGACCTGGGGCCGAGTCAAGGGTGTTCATTTGGCCACAGGAAGAGGGCGTGACTTCAAGGGGAGGGTGCCCTGGTGGGTCGTGCTGACCATCAGCCACTCTGTCCCCAGAGTGGACATCTGATGACCCTGGTTCTGTGACACTGGCCACAGAAGGCACCTAGCCCTGTCCCTGGTCCCTGTTCTGGTTCCCCAAGGCATTCTCCCTGATTCCAGGTCTCTCATGGCCTGGGCTGGTGTGAGCTCACCTCCAGGGGCTCTGGGTGGGACCCACAGAGACCAGGAACCCCATGGTGACCACCAATGTGGCCCCTGGTGAGGTCATCCTGGTGACTGCGGGTCCCCTCATGGTGCCCCTGTCAAGGCAGGCCCACAGAGCCCTGGACAGTGCCGTGCTGTGGGTGTGTCGCACAGCTGACCGCGGGGCCTGGGGCTGGTCTTGCCCCCCTCCCCCATTATAACTCATTACAAGGAGCTTCATTCAGTCATTCAGCAAACAGGTATGAGCTCAGATGGTCAAATTTATCATCCAAACTGGGACATTTCTGGGAGTGGGAGGGGTGCCATTAATAATTACACGAGGACACAGGGTTGAACTAGGAATGTCCAGGAAAATGCAGGATGCAGGTCCCTCCCCTTCGCCCAGAGCCTGCCCTGAGCCTAGGTGCTCTGGGGGAGGCCATCACTCGTGGCATTCCTGGCCAAACCGATTAGGCGGCTGTGGTCCCAGGTGACCAACTGGCTTTTCAGAAAAACTAATCCAAAGACGGGCTGTATCCCAACCCCTTTATCTTCCGTCCCAGATGAAGCCACCAGTAATTCCTTGAGGCGAGTAGATAGAAACAGTCCCCTCCCTCTCCTACCCTCCCCCAGAGCCCTGAGCTGAAACCTCTCTTCCCCCCTCCCCCAGGTCCCTCCACCCTCCCCTGCCTGAGGCTATTCTGGGCAGTGTCTTTGGGCTGAGAAGGAAGTCACAGCCTCCCTCCCCCCTCTGACTTAGTCCCTGGCCATGAGCTCTTTGTCATCTCCTTGCTGTCAGCCCTGGCCCACAGCAGTGCTCACTGAGAGACTGTTGAATAAAGGAGGATGTGAGTGAATGAATGACATGTCACATAGGACAGTGGAGCCAAGGAAAGAGCCTGAGGGGCAAGAACAGCAGGAACTCACTTCGTGACCCCAGGCGGCACCCCCAACCCCCTGTCTCATTTTCAGAGCCTCGGCTCTCTCATCTGTGAAATGGGCACACGACACCTGCCCCCGATTTGCTCAGGAGCCTGTGGCCCTCGAGGGGCAGGCTGACAGGCTCTGACATCCTGCCATCTCAGGCCTCCAGGAGAGGTCGCACTCAGCATGCTGGAGGGTTCGTGGGCCTGCCGAGACATCCCCTAGCATAGAGGACAGGGGCGCGGAGCCTGCCTTGGGAACTTGAGAGTCAGAGGGAGGGGGCCTCTGGAGAGGGTCAGGAAGGGGCCAGGGCCTCCTTGCAGGCCTAGCAGAAGGCAGGGGTAGGGGGAAGATCTCTGGGTCCATGGCTGTGGTCCAGAGGGGCCCTGTGGCGACTGACTGATCCTGTCCCTAGGAACTTGCCCATGAGGTGCGGAGGGATAGGCACAAACCCACACCCCACACTCACAGCCCGTCATACCCACAGCTCCAGGTGCTCACACACACACACACCCCACCCCCACTCACGCACAGGGACACCCTGCTGCCACAGTCACCATGTTCCAGTGCTGAGACCAGAGGGCGAGGAGCCCAGGTCCTCCGGAAGGGTATCTCTGATTTCCGGAGACAGAGGGGGACTGTGTGCTCGAGGGGGACTGTGAGCTCAGCGCCTTCTCCTGGCCTGGTGTAGTCGTGACCTCTTCAGGAAAGAGGGTGACCTCGGGGTGACGGAGTGGCCTGGGTGCCCACCCTCTCTGTGACTCTGACCACCTGACCAGAGAAAGAGCTCAGCAGGCCGCCAGCGCTTGGGGAGCCTCAGTCTTCCCATCTGTAAGGTGTGGGGTACTGGTACCTGCTTCCCGCGATGCTCTGCGCATCACATGAGGTAAAAAACACGAGCCTCAAGCAGCACTTAGCCAGGGGGTCACTGTCAACCCGCCCATGGCCACCGCCCACAGTGACACACCTGACCTACCCCCTCTAGCACCCCAGAGTGGGAAGGGGGGGAAGCAGGAGCCCAGGGGCCCAGCACAAAGGACTGAGGGTGCTGGGGCCGGGTCTACCCACCACTCCTCATGTCTGAGAGCGGCTGAAACCCCAGGCTCCCGGAGCCCCACAGCGCCACCCAGAATGTCCCCAGATGGACCCTGCTTTTCCCAGTGACTTCCAGGGTTGAATGGAGAGAATTCAGAATAAACGATGCCTCCCCTGTCCCCCCAGAAGATGGCAGGTGACTTTCTGAGCCACACACCTGAGACAGTACCCCATCTTTCTTTGGCAGAGCTGGGGCCCGAGTGGGGGAGTTGCTCATAGGCGCCGGAATAGCCAAGGGCCATCAGGCAGAGTGGGTGTGGGCTGGGCCAGCAGTGGGTACGGGGCACTGGGACTTGGCGCCAAGAGTCCATTCTGGGTCCAGGCACAGGAGCTTACCTAGTGGGGCCGCACTGGGCCAAATCAGGGGACCGTAACTAGGTAACTATCCCCACCCCACCGGCCATGGTGACCTGGTGGTAATGGAGACAGGAACATGGGGGGCTCCCCGTGCAGAGGCAGCAGAATCTGTCTCAAAGTCATTGCTATAACCTGAGGCTGCCGGGTGGATATCTGTGTGCGTGTCTGAGCCCGAGTCCCATCACTGGGGAGGCCTCAGGTGAAACAGGTCCCAACTTTTTATTATGGTGCAAGATGCCTGGCCTTGGCATTGAGACATCACTTTCCCTCCAGCAGTCTGTCTTTCTCTGAGAAATTGTGGGGTACCTTTTTCCCTCCTTGCACTGGGTCCTGGGGAACTCAGAGCTTTTGCAGGTGCCCAAAGGTCCTGGCAGGCCTTGTGTGTAAAGTTTCCTTCCTGGCTTCCTGTTATTCCTCTTACATCTCTGAACCTGCAATGCAGCGAGGAAACCAAGTGGCCCCCAGATTCAAGAGCCTGTGAAGCCGAGCTAGTGGAGTGTCCTGGCCCCCATGGGTGGTCCAGCCTGAGGGAGTGGCAGAGAAGGGGTGGAGGTGGACAGAAGCTGAGCTGGGCAGGGGTGGGGGGAGGAGGCCATGGGGGGTAAGGGCCAGGAGCA